>CAUYQG010012142.1:0-17053 GCA_963574415.1 Tarsius wallacei
AAGGGATTTTAACCACTAGTTATGATCTCTATTTTCCAAAATAGTCTTTCAAATAAGTAATATAACATCCTAAGATATTTTCAAAGAAGTAGCAGTATAAAAAGAGTTTTTTAAAAATATTTTGGAGTCTGGGTGCGGTGGTTCATACCTATAATCCCAGCAATTTGGGAGGCCGAGGTGAGAGGATTGCCTGAACCCATGGGTTCGCTACCAGCCTGGGCAACTTGGCGAGACATCGTCTCTACAATAAATAAAAAAATTAACCAGGCGTGGTAGTGTATGCCTGTAGTTCCAGCTACTTGGAAGGCTGAGGCGGAAGGATCGCCTGATCCCAGCAGATTGAGGTTGTGGTGGCATGCTCATGGGCGACAGAGTTAGACTTCAACTCAAAAATATATAAATAAATAAATAATAAAAATATTTTGAAGTTCTTTTAATCTAATATTAATTGATATACCATTTGATTAATCTTTGTGTTAGGATTTTTTTATAAGATGTAGATATTTTTGGCTGGTAAAAAAAATAGGATAACCAGATTTTAAGAAGTAAATGATCTCTCAGAAGTTATATGGTGCGCTACAGTAAAAAGAAAATAATTTTGACAATGTTACACAATACCTTAGGAGACTCTTAACTTGCATGAAGAGTTATCATTATGATTCAATTTCATTATAAACGACACTGCTTAAGTATGCTAATTATGATCATCTAAAAATAGGAGAAAATATTATTTAGCTCTAGTATCATTAAATGTGAGAGTACATTGTCTAATTATAATAATAACATCTTAGTTTTGCATAGGTCTCTGCATTTTGGTTTTGCATAGGGCTCTACAAATTACTTGATACATATAACCTGTTGATTTTTACAATAACCTTGTATAATTACCAAATTGGTATTACCATGTAAAACAGCTTCACATATAAAGAAAATAGAGCCTACATGATAAATAACACATTTAATGTTACACACACACACATACACACACTCCCACAAATAAAAATTAAAACAAAACATAAAACAAATATGAGTGGCCAGAAGAAAAAATAAGAATAGCAACAACAAGTTAGCCAGATGTCTAATATACAGGTCAGCTCTGTTTTCATTAAATAGTGTTGGAGACACATTAGAGGAGACACACAGTAGTTAGGCCTAGAGTCACCAGAAACTTATACAGGGTCCATGGTTCAAAATTGAGCTACTTGTCTGAGCTCTTTAGCTCCTCTCTCTTATATTTCTACATTAATACTAGTTCCACTCATTTATCTATTCAAAAAGACTCATTTTGACCAAGCCTTCTACATCATTCTAGCAGCCTTAGAAGCACGCATTCCTACCTCTGAAGGGTTTCTCAAGAAGAAATGATTGGAACATTATTATAATTGTTAAGAGACAACGAGTTAAAGCAATGAGAACAGTGAAGAAGGGATAGAGCCAATAAATGTCCTCATCCTCTGCATCTCCATAGTAAGCAAAGTGAAAAAACAAGTAGAGGAAAATGCCCACAGAGCCAAAATAATGTAATACCAAAAATAGCATGAGATATCTGAGCCAAGCTTATATAAGAAATTAGGGGTTTATACAGGGGCTATTAACCAAAAAGGAATTTCAGCTGAATTATGCCTGGAGATATGGGAAGTAAAACTTGCAGGCAGAACTTGAGCTAAGTTCTATGATTAAGTAACTGGGTTTACTATACAAAGGTTCCAAATCACCATGGGGGTACAAGGAACACATTTCCAATTTAAAAAATGAAAACTTATTTTGCACAATCACACTGCTATAATAGAAGTAGAAAAAGCTTAAAATACACTAAATAAGCTTACAAATTACAATTCTAAAACATGTGAGGAAAGATGACCAATAGAACAATAAATATATTGGTACAAAATAATAGAACAATCTGAAAATCAATAAATAACAAGAATCAATATGCAACTAGTTTTTAGTTACCATGTCTTTTATGATTCCTATATAGTACAATTACACTTTTGTAAACTAGAAAAACTTTGAAATATTTTTAGATTGTTGATATACGTTCTTCTGAGGACATTAATTAGTTTTGCCACACTGAGTGTTTTCTTCACTATACCAGGCAATCAAAAAAACTAGAATTTATTTATTAAAAATGTGTATTTATTCTTATATGTTTAAATTTCAATCACCTTCATAGTACTTGCCGTTTGATACAATATAAATATCAAGATGCTTTTTTCACTGCTCAAAACAGTTTTTGAACTTGTCAATTATGATTCCTTTGAGTGCTTCTGCCATTTTTTTGTTTCTCTTCTTCCACATCAGCAAAAATTTTCCCTTTGAGGGCTTTTTTCATCCAGGGATGTACAAAAAGTTCATTAGGGGCAAAATCTGGTTAATAGGGACAGCAGGGCATGAAGGCCATGCTGTTTTGGGTCAAAAACTCCTGAACACTCATCATGGTATAGCCAGGTTGTTCATATAAATCACCCATCCTAAAGTGGGCAAACACATCGAAAGAATCTCCAAAAAAAAAAAAAAATTCCCCGAAGCAAAACACAACCTCTCACAATGCTACCTGGTATACTGATGCCGATGGATTCCTAGAACACTTACCTAGGAAGGAAACCTGCACTACAAGAAGCCCGCCCTCCAAAATATAATACTGATTTTTTTGAGGATCCCTCCTCTTACTGTGAAATAAGATCTACTTTTTTCTCTATCGGTTGAAACTAGTAACTTTTCTTGATGTCAACTACTCAAGGGTTAAGAATCCTCTGTAATATCAGAAAATTTATTGCTAAATATGCAATTCATCATTTTGGATAAATTACCATTGTTGTTGTTGAAATTACTCACAGAAAATTACTTTTTAATGATATTAAATGAAAATTGCAATCAGAGAAACAAACATGTTAAATATCAATTGCAACTTGGGTCTGCAGTGTTAATCGCCAAGTTTCTTACATGACTAAAGGGAGATTGAACAGTAGGAATGTGAGCATTCAACAAACCTGACATCAAATCTTGTTCTATCACTTAATCATGTGACTTTGAGTATATTGTTGAAGCTTTCTGCATCTCATTCGAAAATCAGTTTCCCTATCTATGTGGTAGATGTGATACTGCATAAGATAATGTGTACAAGGTGCATGTTACACCTCCTGACACTCCTTGGCTGCTTAATAAATAGTAGTGTTTATTTTATTACCTATGTGGTTGCTATCACATCTTACTACCTGCTGAAATATGCATATAATTTAATCCATGTTTTATTTTCAATATTAAACCTTTAAAATATATTTAACGTGCATTGTCCTGAGCATTGACCGTATGTAAAGAGTTACACTAGGTACAGAGATTGACTTTCCCACAACTTAGTCCAGCACTATTATTTGAGAAAGAAGTGTGAGTGTATGCTGTGATTTTCTAAATAATATCAGGCATTGGGTTTAAAATGCAGTACTTACAATGCTTTGTCTGCATAGTAGTTTTCTAAATGCTAGGTATCTTAATAATGAAACCTAGTTTGATAAAAAATATATATGTATATATGTGTGTGTGTGTGTGTGTGTGTGTATTTGCATTAGATCCATATAACATATAAATCTATATCTATGAAGATCCTGGGTAGTAGGTACCGTATTAATAGAAAAATGTATTCCTAAGAGATGTAGTCATTACCCTCTTGGCATTTACAGTACAGAAGGAAGACATGTGAGTATAAGGGCAATGTGTTTCAAAGGATAAGTTCAGTGTCATATGGGACTAGCAGAGTACTATATAAATCAGATTCTACACTATTTTATGTTTAGAAATAGTACTGTTAAGTAAACATCGTATTGTTCTTTTAATACATTTCAATGTAACCCATATTTAATACTTTATTATTCTAATAACATTCCTATGTTATAATACCAAGAGGGAGGAAGCATCCTAGAAGTTGATACAGGTAAAAATTATTGAATAAATTAAGTTTATTACACTAATGGATAATAGACCCTCACTTGGTTTGTACAGTTTTTCAGTGCCTATCCCTATTATTTCAGTTTGGCACAATAAAGTCATAAGGCATGTCTTTGACAAAAATCTGTGTATAGTAATTTCATAGACAAATTTATAGTTGCAACTATTACAGCATTAATTGGGCTATTTATGATGAGTTATGACTTCTGTTTTCCACGTTAGAAAATTGAAGGACAGATATTTCATCATTGTCTGAAATCACTGATGGAGGAAGGCAACTAGTGCATTTCATGTCTTTGAAGCTAGGTCAATATAACTCATCTTGAAATTCTAAGAGCCTTTTTTATCTTAGTCAGTTCAGGTTGTTGTAACAAAAATATCATAGATTGGGTGGCTTAAACAACAGAAATCTTTATAATTTTTTGGGGTGGCTTAAACAACAGAAATCTTTATAAATCTTAATTTTTTTTCACAGTTCTGGAGGCTGGAAAGAATGAAATCAAGGAAACAACTGATTTGGTTCCTGGTAAGGGTCCTCTTCCTTATTATTTTCTCACAGGGCAGAGAGAGATCATCTATCTCTTGTCTATTCTTATAAGAACACTAATCTTATTAATATAGTCTCTATTATCATGACCTAATTACCTCCTAAACATTACCATACTGAGAATTAGGGATTAAGCATATTAATGTTAAGCCTTTATAAACATCCAGTACGTAAAATTCCATCACTGGGTCCCCAAATGTACGTCCTTTTCACATGAAAATCAAATTTATTTCCTCCCAAGAGGTCCCAAATGTTCACTCATTCCAAGTCAACCCTCACTTCTCTAGTCCACAGTCTCACTTAATATCATCTGAATTAGATATGGGTGATACTGGAGGTACGATTCATCCTGATGCAAAATTCCTTACCAGCTGTTAATCTGTCAAACTCATCTGTGCTTCCAAAGTAAGACGATGGGACAGGCATTAAGATAGACATTCCAATTGCAAAAGTGAGAAATAGGAAAGAAGAGGTGGTGGGTCCTAAGCAAGTTCAAAGCCTAACAAGGCAAATACCTTCAGATGTTAAAGTTCAAAAATACTTGCCTTAGACTAATGTAGTGCTTTCCAAATTAACTGGAATAGTAGTCCCATGGCCCTCTTCACCCCACACAGCTCTAGCCTGTTGGAACAGAGGTGATATCCTTGCCTAAATAACTCTGCTGAGCAGCAGTCTCTCCTTTTAAGCCGAAGTGGAGGCTTCCCTGTCCTTCAGGTCCATGCAATCTGGACCTGTGGTGAAGATCCATGAATTGCCTTTGGGGTCATCCTTCTCTCACCTTGAAGTATAGCATCATTTTGTAGCCAGATAGTACTGTAGGGTCTATGAAGACCCTACATTTTGTAGCCAGATAGTCTGGCCCTGTAGGATCTATGAAGACAGACAACGTTATTTCATTTGATCTCCTTTTATTTGTTTTCTTTAGTTCACACTGGCAGTGTTTTTGTTGGGGTGGTTGATTAGGTCCAAGGTTCATGCCCATAATAATCTCCTTATCAAAGTGTTGTTTGACAACACTTTTGGTTCTTTGCAACATGGATAGGCTGAGAGATTTCCAAATCTTTAAGCTCAGGCTCCTTTTGCTTAACAATTTTTTCATCAATTCATTTCTCTCTTCTTGCATTTTCCTATAATCAGTCAAGAGGAACTACAACACTCTTTCTACATTTTGCTTAGAAATCATCTCCACTAAATAATCAATTTTATCACTCACAAGTACTACCTTCCACAGAACAATAGAATGCAAATACAATTCAGCCATGTTGTTTGCCACCTTATAATAAGGATCACCTTTCTTCCAGTTTCCAATTACATGTACCTAATTTCCATCTATGACCTTATCCAAATGATCATTAGGTTTCATATTTTTCTATACACTGAATATATTCATATATCCTTTGAACATTCTGTTTATGACTATGTATGTATTCTTTAGGAAGAGAGATTTTTCTACAGCCCTTCCTTTGCTCTCTGAGCCCTCCCCAGAACCACCATTATTTGCCCTTCCAAGTCAATATCAGCTTTTTCTAACATGTACCTCAAAATTCTTCCAGCCTCTACCCATTGCCCAATTTCAAATTCCAATTCCATTACCCTTTCTCATTTTGAAATATCTGTTACAACAAAGCCCCACTTTTCAGTGTCAATTTCTGTCTTAGTTTAGATTGCTATAACAAAAATATTGTAGACTGCATGACTTAAAAAACAGAATTCTTTTATCTTAAAATCTGGAGTCTAGAATTCCAAAATCGAGATGCCTGCAAATTTAATTTCTGGTAAAGTCCCTTTCTTTCTGGTTATGTCCTCACACATTGGAGAGTGAGAGATCATCTTTCTTGTGTCTCTTCTGCAAGGTTATTAATCATATTCATGAAGGCTCTGACACCTTCACGACCTAATTGCCTTTTGAAACTCTACCTCCAAAACCAGCAGGTTGGGGATTAGGGCAATATGAATTTTGGTGGGACTCATATATTCAGTCTATAGTAGTATTCTACTGTTGTACGAAGTTAGGAAAACCTACTGAGAATGTTAAATATTCTAGGAGAAAAGAGTAATTCAGAAAACCTTTCAAAG
The DNA here is from genome assembly GCA_963574415.1 of Tarsius wallacei. Lineage (NCBI taxonomy): Eukaryota > Metazoa > Chordata > Mammalia > Primates > Tarsiidae > Tarsius > Tarsius wallacei. The sequence continues at coordinate 6,566 of CAUYQG010012142.1, forward strand.
AAAAGTTTCTAGAATTGTTTCGAAAACACAAGTATTCCTGCATGAATCTAAAGAGTGATGCAAGAAAATCAAGTCAATTATTTGGGTAGTTGCTAAAAATTATCCAAAATCCTGTTTCCAATTAGCACCAAGTTTGGCATCTTTTTTTAAAAAATAATTTTAATCGTCATTGTAACCTCTCTATTTATTCCTATCTGAAGTAAACAAATAAAAACAAGCATAAACCCACAAAAACTATTTTCTTAGTTTTTATGTCTTTCTTCTCCTAAATTTACCTCTTGCAATCTGCTCAAAGCTATCACTGAAAAAAGTGTTCATAATTTGCATGAATAAACTGAATATTTTAAATTACATTTGACTTAAATTGAGGAGTTTGAAAAGGTAATGGTAGAAAATGTGAGTCTAAATGTAACGTTCAAACTTTGAATCTTAACTATTTCTTCTATAGTCAATGAAAAGCCACCAACAACAGCAAAATAAAAAAAATAGTTGCAGCCGGGTTCGGTGACTCAGCCTGTAATCCCGCGCCTTTGGGATGCCGAGGTGAGTGGATTGCCTGAGCCCGCAGATTCAAGACCCGCCTGGGCAAGCGAGACCTCATCTCTACAATAAATCAAAAAATTAGCCGGTCTGGTAGCGCGCGCCTGTAGTTCCAGCTACTTGGAAGGCTGAGGCGGAAGGATCGCTGGAGCCCAGCAAATCGAGGCTGCGGTGGCCGGAAGCGGCCACTGCACTCCAGTCTGGGCAACAGAGTGAGACTCCAACTCAAAAAAATAAAATAAAAGTAAGTATATATTAAATGACTCAAGATTTATGAAATTTACATATATGTATAAATGTAAGTATATGCATAAATGTGAGTATATTTACAAATATGTATGTATGTATACATGTAAGAAATAAAAATAAAAATGTTTTAATAAGGGCAAATTAGAGCTTTATACTTTGTGAGTTTTAAGGGAAAAACACCACCACTACCTTGAACTACCACTTGGATAGATTTCTGAAACTGTGCTGCTATTGTTAACATGTTCTATTCCTATCACAATAAATCCATTCTTGGTTGACTCCTCATTCTTTTAGCAATTAACATAATTTATCAGGCCATGAATATTCAACAAAAATAACCCTTGACAGATTTTTCTCCACCCTGGTTATGAAACCAGGCTTCATTTTTCCATATGGCATTCCAACTGCTGGCACAATTGTTTTATTTCACTTGGCACTGACTACCCTATTACTGTCTTCCATTGCCTTTTCTTGTCAGTGTGTGTCCAAATTAACCATTTCTGCCACTTAAAGCAAAAATTATTCAATCAGTGCTTGTTTAAAATGACAAGAACTTTTGAGCAATTTGAGTGACTTTTAAACAAAGAGCTGAAATTAAATATGGGCTACACAACAATTTAGTTATATGAACAGGATGAAAGTATCATTCTGGATTTTAATGCAGAAAATTCATAAACCTTTTCTTTTCTTTACAAACTCCATCTTACATCATTGACATAAATAGTAAAGTTGAATGTGAAGAACAGAACAATTGCAAAAGAATGGGTCAATGTGTTCTCAGTGGTGTTAAAAGCCAGTTCTCTTACCTTTGGCAAGTGACAGAGCCCTTCTGTATCTCTGTTTACTTAGTGCACATTGAGCATGCAGTGCCTGCTCTTTGTGTGTTTATATTACGGGAATGAGAAGAAATTGAGTGAAACAGGTGAAACGTTCCTGACTTAAACACATGGAACAGAAAAAAACCTGGAATGTTGTCATTATTAGCTTGACATTATATGGGATAATAACAGACCTACTTTGTACTGTTTATTTTAATTTATCTTACAATTTGAATTTTTTAAAGTATAACTTTAATACAAAAATAAAGCACATAGAAATAAAACATGAGTAAAATTTGAATCTATTTACAAGTTCATCTGTTCTAATTCTATAAATATTTTAAAGTCAATGAGTTTTTATGCAGAGGTGTCCTGTCCTGAGGTGGAAAGATGTTTTTAAACTAAATTTTAAAAGTTTTACTATCATTTTAATAGTTTTGATTAAAAAATTACTAGCAAATATAATATAGACAGTATTTACAAAAATTAATAGTTGTTTAAAACCTCGACATACATGATATAAATATTGACACAATAGAAAAATAAAGATAAGTTTAAAAGATAATGTTATGAAAAGACAGTATAATCCTAAAGCTAGAACATCTTTAGTTAAACCATTGTCTTTTGTAATATCCCCTGGAAATAACAATTAAAATACTCATGTTTGTGCATGTAAGACTTGGTATACATGTAATGCAATCTGCTCAATGAGTTCTGTAGCCAGTGAAGAAGTACAAGTATTATGCAAGTTAGTTAACTCTACAGCAGAACTGAAGCCATATTAAATCTTATTGATAAACCCCTCACAAGTCACTGCTCCTTCTGCAGTGACTTGGTTATCTGACTTGCTAGTTGTTAAGAAACCACATTATCACAGTATGAAGTGATAAACTGCAATATTCGGCACTGGCCATCTGACAATTTCATGGGACATACAGACTTTACATGTGCTCTCAAATGCCAGATTTTGTTTATATTTAATGTGGATCTTTATTTTATTCTTGATGCCACACCAATGTGTGCCCTTCTGACTAAAGATTCAATTTGAAAGGTAGAAAAATAGAAAGACTTATGCTTGAAAGAAATAATGTGATAACGTTTTCTCCCTAAGAAATGTGTCCATCATGAATGTTCTCTCTTCCTCATTGTATTGCCTTCTTACCTAATTAAATAAAAAGTGCCTAGGAAGCAGGTAAAAATGTGAGAGATGTGTGCTTATTCCCTGTTTACACACACTGATCATCTCTGGTTTCTTAGAATATTAAGTGGAGGCATTATACCGTTATCTAATTTAAATGTCTCCTCTACATTTTCAAACCTAAAATCTTCACTAGCTGATACCTAAATTGTGTCATTTCCTATGATGACTTGGTCTGCCAATAGTAATATATTAAAAAATGATAAAAGGTAAAGAAGATTTTAACAAGTTAATCAGTTTATTCCAGGTATATTTCTTGAGCAAATTTACAGGCCTTTGTTTCCTCATTTGAAAATTTAAATATGACAACCTTTATATCAGGTCTGAGATTGAGAGTCTACTCTTAATCATTTTTTAAAAGTAGTCTATCTTGTTAGAGTTTATCTATCAAATATTCAAATGATATATAGTAAAAAGAGGAAGAGAATAAATGGACAAAGAGAGAGAGAGATACCTGCAATGATCTAATAATTATGAGCATAAAATCCTAATGTAGCTACAGTCTTAGAGCAATATATAAAGCATTGAAACATGTGTCTAGCTGAGGATTGTGAGAATGAGGTGTATATGACAGAAGGTGATTGAGTGTTAATTAGAGTAAACTTCAAGTCTGTCTTCAAGCTTCATCTTAATTCACAGATCTAAATTTGAACTTCAGCTAATTTCAGTAAAGAGAGAGAAAAGACCCTATTATCTCACAAAACATGGATTACGTTACAGCGTGTTTCCTACTGAAGGGGAAAATTTTTCATTACTTAACACTAAAGTGCTGAAACCATTAGTGTACCCTTCTAGACTTAAAATAAACATGTGTATTATGTGCCTGTCCCTCCCAATGGAGATCACAAATGGTGTCACATTGCGTTGTAGATCCATTAGCAACATAATGGCACCCAACCACAGGTCTTGCTAATGGGTTAAATTGGAAGGCAGCTTTTTTTTTTCTTAGTTAAAAAAAAAGGTAGAGAGAGAGAAGGAGAGAGAGAGAGAGAGAGAGAGAGAGAGAGAGAATGAAAGAAAGGAAAGGAAAGGAAGAAGGAAAAAATAAAGGCTTTTTCTCTCGTTCTTTTAAAGTACACAGCTTAAAATTTTGCTTTTATTGAGTAATTCAGACTGTGACACTTTAAGAAAAAATGAATGAATCAGAAGATCTAGTGCTTTGAAAGAGTTGTCTAACATGCAAACATTAATAAAGGGCATAGCCCATGTAAACTCATTTAACAAGATGTTTTTTCTGATTAGACAAAGGAGAACTGTAACATTTTAAAACTGGGGCATGCGACCTAATTTGGGATAGATATCTCAGGAACATACTAAAGCCTGTTTGGATAAATCATGTACAGAGAAAGCTAATTGGCTCCTTAGTGTGACTTACAATATCATCCTTATAGCAAAATTGCTGTAATTACTAGAAGGACAGGGGGAGGTGGAAACTTTATAGTCATGAAAGAAATGAACAACTCTATTTCTGGGGGGAAAAAATAGAAAAAGAATTATAGGGTAAGATTTTAAGTATGGAAATAACTTATATCATGAACTATGGCTCTCTCTCTTTTTTTTTTTTTTTTTGTATGTTTTGAGAGGATATAAATAACAAGGAATAAGACACCAGATTAAAATGTATTATACTCTAACTAAAGCATGGCTTTGACTGCTAGTATGACAGATAGGACAACTAAAAGGAAATTTGTTGGGGACATTTGTGGCTCACAGGCATTTTTTTTAATGTAGAAGATAGATTTTTTCTAAGAAACCTAGCTGCATTATTGGTTACACTGAATGGTGTCCTAAGGCCACCAAGCTCCGTTAAATCCCTCTCTCTTTTTATAAGACCTCTGCTGAGAATAGTGATTCAGATCATTATTTTCTTAGGAAAATATAGGCATATGTTCACTCATTCTGCCATGTTGCACTTAAGTGATTAAAAATTCATGTTCCAAGTAAGAAGCTGTTAAGTAGCTAATTATTTATTCTGTTTACAAGATATGCCCCAACTGGTTAGAGAAAATGGATGCTGGGGGCTGAAGAAAGCATTAAATATATTTAGGGTGAGAAGGCCAACCTGCCTCCTGGTGGGTATATTACCAAGTGGTACAAATTGAAAGAGTGCCTTAAGCAAACAAACCACCCATTAAATAAATGGAGTATCATTTTAGGAAGACATGGAGTATCTTTTACCTCTTAGTAATCCCACACACAAAATCTGTTTGAAATTCATTGTCAGGGAAAATCAATTCATTATGTACCCCAAGACAGCTTTTTGAATGAAAGAACAATTTAAAATTGAATAGATATCACAGTGATAAGTTACTTTTTAAAAGACGAATTGGGAGAAAAAAGTGAAGTAGACTTAAGATATTATTATATTTTTATAATCACAAACAAAAATTATGCACACCAAACTGTTAAAGAATATATTTCAAATGAAATTGGAAATGATCACTAAGAACCACTAATGAAATACACTTTTATAAAGTACTCAAAATTAGCAGACATTAATGCAATACTTGACACAAAAATATGAATAAACAAATTTATATACTGTGAAATTAATTCAGTGAAGCTGTCAATAGTCCTATTATTCTTATAACCTGTAAAAAGGACATACAAGTTGTATAAATGATAATAAAGTGTGTTGTGAAGCACACATGAATCTGTTGTATAAAGTCTGTCACTGGGTATCCAAAAGTCTGTTCTGGAGACGAAAGTGCCTGAATAGAAATATGAGTATGAAAAGGTGACCTCAGAATCCACAAACACCTAAATGACCATTTAGTGAACTTTCAATCTTTTCAACTTCTGCTAAAATGCTGACTGACTCTGGAGTATTATTTCTGCAGATAGATGTTAGATATCTCTAAATAAATATATGATTAAATGCTTACTGAGAATGCCAGGGGAATAGCTCGTTATCACTAATTAAATAAGCCTAGTTAATAAACATTACATATTTAACAATTTTCCAGAGGTTTTGAATTATAAAACATGCTTTCATTTTTTTAACTTTTAAATTTTTTATTTTAAAATAGGGTACAATTCAGGGTTGGGTATACAAATATTCATTATGCAGTACCCTTGTTGACGAGGTGTGCCCGCCTCCCTCAGGCAGATTCCCACTACTGCCAATCCCATCTCTCCGCCCCCAATACCCGCAGTTTCCTGCTACTACCAATCTTTTTCTTATAGTATCACTATAGTTGTTCACTCACTTGTGAGTGAGCACATGCGATACTCAGTTCTTTGTTTCTTTGAAAGATCACTCAGTATTATGGACTCTGCAAAGTTCATAATTTTGTACTTCTTTATGGCTGCATAATATTCTATTGTGTATATGTACCACTTTTTTTTTAATCCAGTCCTCTTTTGATGGGCAGCACGGTTGGTTCCATGTTCTTGCTATTGTGAACAATGCTGCATTAAACACACGTGTGCAGGTATCTTTTTATTGATTGATTTGAGTTCTTCCGGGTATATTCCCAGCAGGGGTATTGCAGGGTCATATGGAAGGTCGATTTTTAGAACTTTTAGGAATCGCCACACTGTTTTTCACAGAGGCTGTACCAGTTTACACTCCCACCAACAGTGCATAAGTGTTCCCTTTTTGCCATATCCTCTCCAGGATCTTTTATTTTTTGTGTTATTGATAATGGACATTCTGAGTGGAATTAGGTAGTATCTCATTGTAGTTTTAATTTGCATTTCTTTGATGACTAGAGAAGCTGAACATTTGTTTATGTATCTGTTGGTTGCTCATACAGCTTCTTTTGAGAACTATCTATTCATATCTTTGACCCACTTTGTAATGGGGCTGTTTGTTTTTTTCTTTCCAGGACGTTTAGGTTACTTGTAGATCCTAGATGTTAGGACTTTGTTAGACATACAGTCGGTAAATATTTTTTCCCAATCTGTGGCCCTGCTCTCTTGATGGTTTCTTTGACTTTGCAGAAGCTTGTCAGTTTGATGAGGTCCCACTTGTCTAACTTATCTCTTATGACATGGACACTTGGGGTTTTGGTCAGAATTGGTTGCCAGTTCCAATTTCCATAAGGGTGTCTCCTTCATTTTCTAAGGTTCCTACAGTTTGAGGTTTTACGTTTAGGTCTCTGATCCATTTAGAGTTGATTTCTGTGTATGGGGATAGGTAGGGGTCCTGTTTCAATCTTCTGCATGTGGTGAGCCAGTTTTCCCTGCACCATTTACTGAATAGGTTCTCCTCCCCCCAGTGGTTGGTGGTGGAGGCTTTGTTGAAGACAAGGTGGTTGAGAAATTGAGGTTTTGCTTCTGGAATCTCAATTCTATTTCATTGGTCTATATGCCTGTTCTTGTATCAATACCAGGATGTTTTGATTATTGTAGCTTTATAATAAAGTTTAAAGTCTGGGAATGTGAACCTCCTGCTTTTTTTTTTTTAGCTGAGGATTGTTTTGGTTATTTGTGATCCTTTATGTTTCCATATGAATTCCTGTTTTGCCGTTTCTAGGTTTGAGAAGAATGTTGCTGGCAATTTGATGGGTACTGCATTAAATCTGTAGATTGTCTTAGGTAGAAGGGACATCTTAAAAATGTTGCTTCTTTAGCCGGGCTCGGTGGCTCAGCCTGTAATCCTGCACCTTGGGAGGCTGAGGTGAGTGGATTGCCTGAGCCCGTGGGTTCGAGACCTGCCTGGGCAGCCGAAACCTCATCTCTACAATAAATCAAAAAATCAGCCGGGCGTGGTAGTGCACGCCTGTAGTTCTGGCTACTCGGAAGGCTGGGGTGGACGGATCGCCGGAGCCCAGCCGGTTGAGGCTGCGGTGGCCGGAAGCGGCCACTGCACTCCAGTCTGGGAGACGAAGTGAGACGCCAACTCAAAAAAAACAAAAAAACAAAAGAAAACAAAAAAAAAATGTTGCTTCTTCTAATCCATGAGCATGGAATATTTTTCCACTTGTTTGTATCATCTATGATTTCTTTGAGCAGTGTTTTGTAGTTTTCATTGTAAAGGTCTTTCACATCTCTGGTTAGGAAGATGCCAAGGTATTTCATTTTTTTGTGGCTATTGTAAATGGAATTGTGCTTTTTATTTGGATTTCCATTTGTTATTATTGGTGTATAGAAATGTGATTGTCTTTTGCACATTTATTTTATACCCTGAGACTTTGCCAAAGTTCTTTATCAATTCAAGGAGATTTTTGACAGATTTTCTTGGGTTTTCGAAGTATAGAATCATGTTATCTACAGAAAGGGATAACTTGATTTCCTCTTTTCCTACTTGAATATCCCTGATCCCCTTCCCTTCTCTGATTGCTCTAGCTAGGATTTCCAAAACTATATTGAAAAGGAGGGGTGAGAGTGGACATCCTTGTCTTGTTCCAGTTTTTAGGGGAAATTATTCCAATTGATGTCTGTTTAGCAGTATGCTGGCTGTCAGTTTCTCATAGATGGCTCTTACTATTTTGAGGTATGTTCCATCTATGCCTAGATGTTTGACAATGTTTATTAAGATGGGGTGCTGGATTTTATCAAAAGCTTTTTCTGCATTTAATAATATAATCATGTAGTTTTTGTTTTTACATCTGTTGATGTTTTTAATTGCTTTTATGGTCTTATGAATGTTCAACCAGCCTTGTATTCTGGGGATGAAGCCTACTTAGTCATGGTGGATGATTTTTGAGATATGTTGCTGAATCTGGCTTGCTAGGATCTTGTTGAGAAATTAGGCATCTATGTTTATCAAAGTTATTAGCTTGTAGTTCTCTTTCTTTGTTGGATCTTTACCTGGCTTGGGTATCAATGTGATATTAGCTTCATAAAATAATTTGGAGAGAGTTCCATCTTTCTCAATTGCCTAGAACACTTTCAATAAGATTGGTAACAGTTTCTCCTTCTATGTTTAGTAGAATTCTGCTGGAAAACCATCTGGTCTGGGCTTTTTTTTTTTGTAAGGAGTTTTCTTATGACATAGTCAATTTCCTGGATTATTATCGGTCTACTTAGTGTCTCGATTTCTTCTTGTTTCAGCCTAGGAAGGTTGTGTGATATCAGAAAGTCCTCCATTTCCTTTAGGTTTTCAAGTCTGTTTCCATACAAGTGTACATAGTAGTTCTCTGATAATTTTTTGTACTTCTTCAGGGTCAGTTGCGCCTTCATCTTTTGTGTTTCTGATAGTGTTAATTTGGGCTTTTTCTCTCTTTTTCTTGGTCAGTCTAGCTAGGGGACCATCAATCTTGTTTATCCTTTCAAAGAACCAGCTTTTTGCCTCATTGATTTTTTGTATTATCTTTTTGTCTTCTATGTCCCGGATTTGGGCTTTTATTTTGGTGATCTGGATTCTTCTGATGACGTTAGGGTTTTGATTGTCTTGCTTTTCTAGTTTCCTCAGGTGACCTGTTAGGCCATTTTCTTCATGTGTGTTTGTAAAGATATAAATTCCCCTCTTACTACTGCTTTCATGGCATCCCAGAGGTTTTGGATAGATGTTTGTTCATTTTCATTTGTTTCCTGGTATCTTTTAATCTCTGTTTTGATTTCCATGTTGATCCAGGAGTTGCTTAGCATCATGCAGTTTAGTGACCATGTTTTGTGGGTTTTGGGGGAAATTTGTTGGGGTTGATATTTATTTTTATTACACTGTGGTCTGAGAAGGTGTATGGCAGAATTTCAATCTTATGAAATTTGTTTATTCTTGATTTATGACTGAGGATGTGGTCAATCTTAGAGTACATTCCATGTGGTGATGAGTAGAATGTATATTCTGTGGTTGTTGGGTGGAGTGTTCTGTAGGTATCAATTAAATCCATTTTGTAAAGTATTACACTGAGGTTCTTGATTTTCTTCTTCTTTCTTTTTTTTTTTTTTTTTTTTTTTGGTCTTGATGATCTGTCTAGTGTTGTTAGTGAGGTATTTAAGTCCTCAGCTATGATAGTGTTAGAGTTGCTATCTTTTTTTAGTTTTCCTAGAAGCTACATCTTTTTTTTTAGTTTTCCTAGAAGCATCAACTTTATGAAAGTTGGTGCTCCTATGCTGAGTGAATATATGTTTATAATGGATATTTCTTTTTAATGGATTGAACCTTTTATAATTATGTAGTGATCTTCCATATATTTTTCAAATTTTTGATTGCTTAAGTGGTATTTTGTCTGATATTAAGATCCTTTGTGTTCTGTTTGCCTGAAAATTTGTTTGCTATCTTCTGACTTTGAGTCCAGTATTGTCCTTTCTGGTGAGATAAGTTTCTTGTAGACAACATATTGTTGTATCATATTTATCCAATTTCCCATTTTATGTCTTTTCATTGGTGCTTTTAGTCCAATCACATTCAGGCTAATTATTGAGTTGTGAGAGTTTATCTCTGTCATGAGGTTCTTATAGAGTTTTTGTTGTTGCTGCTATTTGTTTATTTGTTTGTTGTCTTCCTTTTGATTCTGGGATTGATTTGTATGTGTTTTCAATCTCTTACTGCATTCTTGGGAAGGGCATTGTTATTCTTTCTTTTCTTTCTTCTGTTTAATATATATATATATATACATACAACTGTTCATTATGCAGGTATCCTTGTTGATGAGGGTTGTCCCTCCTTTCTCTGGCAGTTTCTCACTATTGCTAATCCCTTTCTTATAGTATTATGATAATTGTTCAAGGTCCGCTTAAAAGTGAGAACATATAGTACTCTGTTCTTTGTTTCTATGATAGATCACTGAGTAT
>CAUYQG010012143.1:0-10859 GCA_963574415.1 Tarsius wallacei
CTCAGCCTGTAATCCCGCGCCTTGGGAGGCTGAGGTGAGTGGATTGCCTGAGCCCGCGGGTTCAAGACCCACCTGGGCAACTTGGCGAGACCTCATCTCTACAATAAATCAAAAAATTAGCTGGGTGTGGTAGCACGCACCTGTAGTTCCAGCTGCTTGGAAGGCTGAGGCAGAAGGATCGCCGGAGCCCAGTGGGTCGTGGCTGCGGTACCCATAAGTGTGCACACTATACTCCAGCCTGGGCGACAGAGTGAGATTCCGACTCAAAATAAATAAATAAATAAATCATAAAAAATAAAAATAAAATGACCCGGGAAATCACCAGAGTGTTTAACGCAAGACAGTAGTCACGCGATCAGATTAGCGAATAGGTTTCAGTGACGCTCAAACGGAATTGAGATGGTTAGCAGGTGCAGTAGCACAGGATGAGCTGTTGGTGGCGGTAGTGGGGAAGAAGATGGAGGAAAGGAAATGCGTGTAAAATACTATATTGAGGAGGCGGAAAACACTGGCTTGGTAATTGGATGTGCGTGTGGAGTGGTGGGCTAGGGAAGAAGCAGGAGGAAATGGTGACTTGCAGGCGTCCCCTCTCTTTCTCTCTCCTCCCTTCTTTTCACCTTTGTTTTAAAAAGCAAACTAAACAAAACAATCTCTTTCATTATTTATCTCTACTGTTTATAGAAGGTAAATTGAATGGTACTACATTTCATTAATCACTTTCTATTTTTTCCAATTCCCCACACAGCGGGGGCTCGATGTATGTGTGCGTTTTCACTGAATAATTACTTTAGTGAAATGCAGAAACTTACTTGGAATGTTTATACCAGAAAATATGAATCTCTAGTTCACATTCTTTCACAAATTCTAATGATGCTATTTCACATTTTGCAAAAATCACAGCAACTCTATTACATAGCTATTATTATCCTCCACTTTACAGTAGAAACTGAGATTCAGAGCAGCTAAGAGTAAGCCCAGGTCATCTGACTACAAGAGGCCGGAGCCAGGACTTGAACTCAGATCTTTACACCCGAATTTAATTCTCCTTGCTCCTCTTGCAAAGATCATACAGGTCTTTGGGCATGTGTTAGAGTATTAGCAGACTAATATTCTAATAATTAGGCATATTAATGATAAATACTAAGTAATTAGGCATATTAATAATGCTAGTATATATTTATTTAACAGTTTTAAAAAGTAGATCATAAGGTTTCACAGAGAAACTTGGCAATCCTTGCAGCACTCCTCATGGGCACCCAGACCTAGAATGATGGTCCTTGACGTCTGAACATGTGAACAGAAGGGTTCCGTGAACAGTCATCGGTAAAAAAAGCAAGTCACAACAGGACAAAGTCATCAACCTCTTCTTTGTCTTGTCTATGAGATATTATTGTTTTTTGAAAAATGTAAGTTGGGTAAGAAAATATAATCTTAATTCAGTGTGTGGGGCCCTTAAATCTATAAGAAGGAATACGATAATAAAACCTTAGTAGATTATAATTCTTTTTGAGAGACTAAAAAAAAAGATATTTGGCTTGTATGAATGAAAATATGCCCTGGGCTTTTGAGAGTAGGGCAGGAAACTCTCAAAGGAAAGAGATAATGTTCAGAAGACACTAGCAAAACCTATGAACTTAAGGAAAAAAGGATGAGTCTGTCTGAATAAATCAGATTCAGTGAAATGAAAGATTATTATAAAATGATCTGACAGAAAGGATCAAAAGAGGAATAATTTAGAGAGGATAAATTCAGCAGTTTAATAAAACTTCAAGGGGTAAAGAAAGTAATATTAATTTAATTTAGGGAACAGAATTAGAGGTAGAAATAATTATGAGTCACTATGATCTATTTCACAAAGTGAGAAAATAGAAACTTTAAAGGACTGTCACAGAACAAAAACAAACCATAGGTCAGATACAAGCAAGTATATCTAGATAAAATTTTTCATCACAGAGACAGATGAAAGCAAGGTAACTTTCTGCAAATTATGCATTTGTTTTGCAGATGAGAATTGAACAGGCTTGAGGTGGCCACCTCGACAGCCCTATATGCTTAGAGAAATTCATTGTGCAAATTAATTGGAAAAAGGTTCAATATACTATTAAGGACAATGGAAACGTTGATTTGTGAAGTTATTCATTCAAGAGATGTCATTTGCTTATGACAGAATTACATGTGATGAAAAAAGGTATGTGCTCCAACAATCTAGATACAAATGTTTGTGAGAAAAGTAGTCACGCAAATAAGTCTATGGGTTTATGCTAAATGAGAGGAATAAACAATAGACTTGCTGTTGTTCAGAGAGGATGAGAGGTTGATGAGACTTTCTGGAGGAGGAGGGCTTTGCGGTGATCTGAAGGATGAGTGTGTGGAAAGTTGGAAAGGAAGTTTGGGCCATTACAAGATTGGAGTTTGTCTTGAGTGAATGTGTACAGACCATGTGTAAGCTATGCTCTGGGAGCCAGGAAAAAACCATGCACCTTGTAGGAGAATATAAAGACAAAGGTACTTGGTATTAATATAGCAGGTGTTGGATTTTAGACTGAGTTTGCACTTTATTTGATAGACAGCAATGGAGAATCCGCTGAAAGTTTCAAATAGGTGAATAAATAGGTGAGACAAATTTGAAGTTCCATCCAAAGTGGCTTGGGAGGGAAGAGATTGGTGGCAGAAATCAATAAGGAAGTAAAAAATGGCATTGCAATGATAATAAGAATGATGTTAATAACAACAGTATTACATATCGCTACTAGGATTTATTGAGTGCTTACTATGTGCCACCTATCATTCTAAGTGTTTCACTGTTTCATGAAATTCTTCATGAAACATTATTTAATGAAATTCTCTCAGCATTCTTAAGGAAATTATTCCAATAATAATTACATTATTATTCTTTTGGTATTATCTCATCCAATCAGAAACACCTCTATAGTCCTACAAAGGTAGGATTATTCAACTTGCTGCAGGAGTGCCTTGGTGAGAGGAAGTAGGTAGGGGTTTTTGCAGGGTTTGGGCTTTGCTGAATATTTCTGAGGAGGAGCTAAGGTGAATGGGGAATACCCCTGGACTGAGTGCTATTTCTGAAGTCAGATTAGGAGAAATGGGGATTAGCTCTGGGCTGGCTACTGCCATGAGGTGTGGTAGCTTAGCAACTGGGTGTGGTAGTAATTTTTTTTTCTTTTTAGAAAGCAGAGGAATAAAGTGGAATTGGAGAAGTCATTGATTAAAAAGCAGTTATTCAACAGAAAGGGTGTAAGACATTTTGTGTTTGTGGCATGACCTTGGAAGAATTGTTATTTTGTGTTGGCTTTGTTTCTAAACTTACCTGCCTGAGTTTACATGATCATTTCTGGGTTGTACTCTCTCACTATTCTACAAATAAATAATGGTGAGTCTGAGACACAGAAGATTGGTTATACACAATTCGCAAATAATAAAACCAGGATTAAAACCTGCAGATAAGGCCAGGCGCGGTGGCTCAAGCCTGGAATCCCAGCACTTTGGGAAGCCGAGGTGAGTGGATTGCCTGAGCCTGCAGGTTCGAGACTTACCCGGGCAACTTGGCGAGACCTCATCTCTACAATTAAAAAAAAAAAATAGCCAGGTGTGGTAGCGCGCACCTGTAGTTCCAGCTACTTGGAAGGCTGAGGCGGAAGGATCGCCGGAGCCCAGCAGGTCGAGGCTGCGGTGGCCGGGAGTGGCTGCTGCACTCCAGTCTGGGCGATGGAGTGAGACTCCAACTCAAAAATAAATAAATAAATAAATAAATAAAATAAATAAAAAATAAAGAAATTAGCCAGATGTGGTATCACACGCCTGTAGTTCCGGCTACTTGGAAGGCTGAGGCGAACAGATCGCCTGAGCCCAGCAGGTCAGCGCTGGGGTGGCTGTGAGTGTGCCACTGTACTCGAGCCTGGGTGACAGAGTGAGACTCCAATTCAAAAAAAACAAAACAAAACAAAACCCAAAATCACACACACAAGCTTTCAGATGGCTAGGTGTGAGCTTGGGAAGGTCTAAACTAGAGACAAAATGAAAATAAAAGAAGCCACGAAAAGACATGGTGTTTAAATCTGAGGCATGAGACAGAAGTTAGCAAATACAGTGTATCTCGGTCCTCTGTGGGTGTACCAAGGAAAGCATCACATCAAGAGAGGTAGAAGAGGAAGAATTTTATTTTAAGCTACTGAAGAGACATGTAGACCCTGAAGATTAGCAGATAATTAAGAAGATAAAGGCAGTTTCTGAAATATCATTATACAAATATATTCATTCAATAACAATTGATTTTAAGACTTACATCATTATTACCTAAAAGGTTTTCCCACCCACCTGGCACGGTACTGTGTTAGTTCAAATTACTTAGTCCTCAATATAGTGATGTATGAAGGAGGTATGACTGTGCATTTTCCAAGGGAGTCCTCAGAAGCTAAAGTGACATTATCAAGGTCACAGAGAAAGTTACTAGTAGAACTAGGATTGTATTGGTTTTATTTGCTGTTCATTGTATAATTACTTTAAATCAAATTCTCTCCTAAAGTACAAAAAGTATTGGATTTGAATGCATCTTAGTAGAAGTAATAGATGTAAATTTAGCAAGTTGTTTGAATGTCTGAAAACAATATCTTTACATTACTAAATAGATTATATAATACTTTTGTTATGTACCAGGATGGTAGGCCATGATATTTTTTTAAAGTTTTTTTTTTGATTATTGTTGGAGGATAATAAATTTCTCTTCTTAGAAATAGAACAATTGCAAGATTTTTTTTCCACTTTGTGTTAGAATGAACAGCACATTTTAAGAATGAAATCCAAAGGCATCAAATTATGGACTATTAACTCTATATATCCATCAAACCCTCCTTCCAAACATTCTTTATAAAGTACAGTATTGTTGGCCAACCCTTCCTCTCCAACTGAAATTTCCCATTTAATAGCGGATATCAAGGAAGATATTTATTAAACATTTTATTGGTACACAGTTTAGTAGAAATTATTTACTTGTTTTTACTAATTTGGATTTTAAAATGATTGAGCTTGGGCATAAACACATGTCTACAGGTACTGTGTTGAGATTTCCATGAGGAGAGAATTGCAAGTATTCTGCTTGCCTTCATTTATATCAGTCATTGAGGAATCCTCCCTAGAATTGACTGATGTTGTTGCTAACAATAAATCCAGCAGGAAGGCTGACAAGGAGTGAACTGCTTTGGCAACTCACCCATTAATACCTAAGAGAAATAATTCTTTGGGTTTTTGTTGAGAAATTTACTGAAGGAAATGTCAAGTCCCATGCAGTAGGATTGACTGTTGCAGAATTCAATGAGGAAAAGTGGCAAACAGAAGACTTAGCAATCTGACCAGTCATCCTAAAATAAGTTGAGAAATGATGACATTTTGCTTTTCATAAAAGCAAAAACTCTTCACACCAAAATCTGAGATAATGTTGAGTCAAAAGTTCGATTACTTTGCTTGCTCCAAAGCCATTATAGAAAAATCAATGACTATTTGGGCTGTTTTGCCATGTCTTTTTAGGATGGCAGTGACAGGAGGTTGTGCCTGTTCTTTAGTTCTCCAGGCTAGCCCTTGAATAAACCTGCTCAATGAGGGAGAGTGTAGGGAGGAAAAGAAGAGGGCAGGACTTTTTAAAGCACAACTTTGCCACAGCCCTAATCAGGGTTTTGCCCTATGAATCACAATTTCCTCCCTCAGAAATATAAAACAATTGAGAACTTGTCATAGTAGAAACTCTTTGATTCATTCAAAGGCCTTTAAAGTCTTCTCCAAAGGTAATGATTTTCTTTCCTTTTGGAGGATTATTTTTCTACAACCGTGTCTTCTTTCAAGACCTAACACATCCGGGTGTATGTAAGTTGAGTTTCCAAATTCTCTGACTTTGGATATTTGTAGAATCCAGTGAGCTTTTCACCATAGCCATGACTGGGGATAGAAGAACCCTCTACAGGCATACAAAGACCTGGACGTTCTCTGAGCTATCAAAGGACGGTTTCTTCCACTAGGCTTTGGAAGTTCGACAGCTGGAGGCCTCAGGCTGAGTCAGTGTGCCAAGAAACAGAGGCGAAGGCCCAGCACTCGATCTGGTTTGTCAACATTGTGGAAAGGAACAAGCAACACATTTCACTTCATTTCTTCTTTAGTGGAGGTTTCAAAAATAAAGATGCTCCCAGAATTCCTAACGGAAGAACTCCACTACTAGGAGGCATGAGTTACGATTTTAGGGCAAGCTTGGTAGGGTACTCCTTAAGGAAAAGATATTATTCATGAATTCATACCACAAAAATATCAAAATGTTCAGCACATCTATACCGTCTGATTAAACTGTTTCAGAGACACATTTCCATTGAATTCATCTGCTGCCAGGCTACTTGAGAAATTGCTGTATTTTGTGCATATTTTGGACTAACTGCTTCAAAACCTTGACAATATGTTTAGTTTGCATAAATCAGGCAAAACATATTTTGTTTTGTTCAGCATGCTCTGAACTTTCACAGTTATTTCATTATCTGTTCAGATGGTCCCCCAGCCTTGCTTCAGCTGAAAGGGAAATTGTAAATGTTGTTAAAATAAAACCTGGCTGATGCATTGGCAGCTGTGCAATTTGCAAAGGACCTGGGTTCAGGGATCTAGCTTAAATCCGAGAAGCTTATCTTCACTAACTTCTCATGGTGATGAGCATTACTATTCATCGCATTTTGCAGAAATCTGTTCAATCTTCCCTCTTTAAGGAAATCTATTTTCATTTTAGTATGATCAGTGTTACCCCAGCTTCCCTTCTTGGTCTTGAGCATTGCTGATTTCAAGTTTTTTCCTCTTTATAAGACACAGTATTCCCAAATTTGTCCTACTTATAGTGGTGCAATTTTGAATCACTTAATTATAAAATCTTTAATTTTTCTTGTTTTCTCTTTTCTTTCATTACTATATTCTGCAGTTAATTCAAAATAACTGTTTTCAAATATTTTAATCTTTATGTCACTGTTTATCTATACCCTCATTTAGTTCTTACAAACTTTTCATCAAGTTTTCAATTTTCAATCAAGGTTTGCTCTTGGGGTTCTAGAGAATTATTCATGCCTCTCCTGACCTTCCTCAGGAACAGACTTGGCCTTCTCATTCTCTTGCTTGCTGTGGAATCTTTTGTGCCAAATTTTCTTTTAGTAAAGAAATTTAGTATAATGAACTAGATCTCAGTGTCTTGCCATTTGTTTCAAAACATAAGATATGAAAGATGAGATTTGGGAATTAGTCAATGGAAGATTAAGGGAAGTGTTAACCTAGTCTCAGTCTCTATTCATTTGTTCATTCATTCATTTATTCAACAAATATTTACTGAGTGATTAAGGTGATATGATCAGCAATAGAGAACAATGGTCAAAGGCCCCTGCCTTTTCTGAGTGCATAGTCTGTGGGGAATAAGGATAAATAGTCAGTTTTAACACTGATAAGTGCTACTAACAGAGAAAGCACATGTTGATGTATTTAAAAATGCATCTTTAAGAATTAATAGAAAGGTATAAAATAGGCTTTCTCTGTTTTTTAAGCACTTGTGTCTGGGTACATTCTGGGTATAGTTTACAGTAAAAAATTAAAATATACATGAACTATTTATATCTCATGAAAGTAGTGTCCCCAAAACCATTTCAGAACATTCCAACTTCCCTGTCCCTGCCCCTTTCATTTCTATTTCCTTTCTTTGTATAAAAGGAGGATGTGCTCATTATTTTAACGGGTACAGTTGACTATCACTTTTATCTGGATAGATTTTGTTAAAGAGCTTCTGAACCATGGCAGAGAAGGCAGCTTACGAGTGCACATTTTTGCATCTCCTTCTTTATGACCTTTAACTCATCATTTTACAGGGAATTATCCAACCTCAGTTTAAAAAGTTCTCTTTGCTCTGCTCTGCTTTGTTTCCCTTTACTGATTATTGACCTTCTGATTGACTTCTTTAATTTTTTCCAGCAATTATTATAGCTCAGCCCACTATATTCTCCGTAATTTACATGCTATTTTTTGGTTCATTATCTTGCATTATTTATTCAAAACAATTATTATTGCACACAATTGGAGATGTTACTTATTAGAACTATGGTATGCAGAATAAAGTAGTTAAATGAGAATTGTAAAACTTAAAAATCTAAAAGAATGAGTTCTCTTAATATTAGAATTTTGCTCAGTATTGATCTAAATGAAAATTGATTTTATCCTCTGAATAAATGAAATCTTTGCTACTTAAAAACTTCCAAGGCTGGGAACAGTGGCTCACACTTGAAATTTTAGAACTTTGGGAGGCCAAGGTGAGAGGAATGCTTGAACCCAGGAGTTTGAGACCAGCCTGGGCAGCATAGCGAGACCTTGTTTCTATGAAAAAAAAAATTAGCTGGCATAGAAGCATATGCCTGTAGTCCCACCTACTCAGAAAGCTGAGGCAGAAGTATCACTTAAGCTCAGAAGGTCAAGGCTGTGGTGAGCTGTGATTGGACCACTGCACTTCAGCCTGGGTAACAGAATGAGACCCTGACTCAAGAAGAAGGAGAAAGAGGAAGAGAAGGAGGAGAAGAGCTTCCTATTTCCTTTATCTTTAAAAAAAATCCTTTAATCAAAATTAGCCAATGTTTTACAAAGAAATGAAACTTTCATTTGTGTCTTGCACAGAGTGGCTTAAGTAACAAAGATGGGAATGAACAAGTATCAATGAAGATATAGAGCAAATAGAACTCTCATATACTGCTGTAAGGCATGCCAATTAGTACAACCATTTTGGAAAACCTAGCAATTCTACTCTTGAGTACATACCCTATGGGAAGAATAACAACAAATCATGAACAACAATGTTTACAGCAGCACGAGATATGCATAACAGATCCAAACCGGAAACTGTCTAAATGCTCATCAGTATTAGAATGGATGGAAATAAACTGTGGTATATTCATACGACGTAATACTAAACAACAATGAAAACTGAATTAATATGTATCAACATGGTGGCAGTGTATAAACATAATATTAAACAAAAGAAACCAGATACAAAAAAAGCATTCACTAGATGACTTCATTTACATAAAGTTCAAAAACAAGCAATCTAATTTATGATGCAGAGGTCAGCAGAGTGCCCTTTAGAGGGTGGTTGAGGGGTCTAGTGTTTACATGAGTGTACTTAATGTGTGAGAATTAATCAAGCTATTCATTTTTTATGTGTATACTTTTGTGTATGTGTATAATTCTTCAATAAAAATTTACAAAGAGAAAGAGAAAAAAAGAGATTTGTAAAAAGACAAGCTAATCTATTCATTGACTGCATCCTGGGTAGATCCAGACAAATGAGTAAATTAGGCAAAGTTTACCATTTTTTTTTCTTTTCTTTTTTAGAGCTGTCTCACCTGACACAAGAAACCTGGAAGAAGGCTTCATAGAGGTCCACAGTCATCCCTATTCACTGACTTTTGTCCACCTGTCCCACCTGACATGTGATCACCTGCTAATACACTTCTTCATTAAGGCGCTTTAGCCCATCACCACTGCCCTGTGTGGTTAGTTTACCTTTAACGGTAATTTATTTCCCTTTGGGGACTTCTTTATTCGTCTCACTTTCCTAGACCTGGGGACTTTACAAACTTTACTCTCTCTTTTTCTGTACCCAAGTTATCTTCAGGAACAGATGCCCATATATCGCTGTTTTTGGGTGTAAACTTAAGGGGGAGTTTCATGTCTCCCAGGGACAACTGCATTTTACACCTGATAATGTTTCTAATGTGAAAGGCTATTAAAGATACTTCAGCACCCAGAGGCAAGTTTGGGGCACAGTGCTTCTGGAATCACTTTTTGGGCTACTGCTTGCCTTTTTTGTGAGAAATGCCAACATTGGTTAAACATAGTTCGCCTGTTTTCTTTATGAAGTCATTCTTTATATTCGCACAGCATGTCCTACATACTTTTACTACAGAAACCTATAGCCTTGTTTTGTGATATATCATTGACATGCTCATTGCCTCCATTAGTCCATGAGTCCCTTGAAGGCAGGGACCATCTCTCACTCTTCTCTGTGTCTCCAGTGACCAAGCACAGCGTTTGACCGAGCTTAGGCAATCAATCAAGCCTGCAGGGAATTTTACTATATCATCAATGAGCATCTAGTTTCCATGCAATTTATTCTCCTCCAAGACACAGAAGAGTAAAAATTTAGCCTTCCAAATTCTTTATAATGTCTGCACAACAATGAGATCAAAATCTGAAAAGCACTGCACAAAAAAGAAAATTACAGCTCAACAGAACTTAATGCATACCAGTGTAAAATTCCTACATAAAATAGTAGCAATCAAATTCTAGCAACACACTAAGATACTTCATGACACAGTGGAGATTATGTCAGAAATACAAGGATGGATTGGTATTAGGCTATTTATCAATATAATTTATTATACTTATGGACTTAAGAAAAACATATGATTATCTCTATAGACCTAGAAAAGGAAGTTGTCTAAATCCAGCAACTACTTTTTATTAAAAAAAAAAAAAAAACCCACTCTTTAAAGTAAGAATTGATAGATATTTCCTTGAAATAATTAATACATATCATCCTTGTCAGTCAAAAAACTGGCATCGGAGGAGTGGGTCAAGATGGCGGCAACACAGGCGGAACTGTGAGATTCTCCGAATGTGAGTTCCCCAAAAAGTCTCTTGCCCTCCTACCCCTACCCCACTGCCCACAGCTAGACGCATTGGTCCGAGGCTCAGGGACCCCCGGTCCGACGCAGGGCCGGCTATTGCGTCCCGGGCTGCTCCATCGTGGGTGGGAAGGTCCGGGTCTCAGCTCCATCCCTGGCTGCATTGATCCC
>CAUYQG010012148.1:52-15375 GCA_963574415.1 Tarsius wallacei
CCCTAAGAATATTTTTTCTTAAAATATCTATCTATCTATCTATCTATCTATCTATCTATCTATCTATCTATCTATCTATCTAATCTATCTATCTATCTATCTATCTATCTATCTATCTATCTATCTATCTATCTATCTTATCTAATCTATCTATCTATCTATCTATCTATCTATCTATCTATCTATCTATCTATCTATCTATCTTTCAGTCAGACTCTCATTCTGTTGCCCAGGCTGGAAGTACACACACCCATGGCCACTGCATACTCAACTTGCTGGACTCAGACAATCTTCCTAACTCAGGCCTTCCAAGTAGTCAGAACTATTGGTGCACACCACCATGCCCAGCTAATTTTTTGATTTTTCTTGTAGAAATGTGGTCTTACCAAATTGCCCAGGCTGGCCTTGAACCTCTGGGCTCAGGCAATCCTCTCACCTCCCTCCACCTCCCAAAGTGCTGGGATTACAGGCACGAGCCACCATGCCCAGCCCTTCTTAAAATATTTAATGTGGGCTGGGCTCAGTGGCTGGAGCCTATCAAGCCTGTAATCCCAGTACTTTGGGAGGTGGAGGTGAGGGGAGTGCCTGAGCCCATGGATTTGAGAACAGTCTGGGCAACTTGGTGAGACCTCATCTCTACAATAAATCAAATAATTAGCTGGGCATGGTAGTACACGCCTGTAATTCTGGCTACTTGGAAGGCTGAGGCAGAAGGATCACCTGAGCCCAGCAAGTCGATGCTGGGGTGGCTATGAGCGTGCCACTGCACTCCAGCCTGGGTGATGGACTGAGACTCCAACTAAAAACATTATGTATATGTAATGTGAAAAGTAGATGTCTAAGTTATCAATTTACTCTGCACTGACTGTCAAAATCTCAGCCTGTCCATCTATATCATAGTAGATATCTAAGTTAGTAATTTACTGTGTACTAATTGTCCGAATCTCAATCTGACCTTCCACATGGTTGGGGAAAATGTACCACTTAGCAGTCATGGATTTCAGGACACCCATCCCAAATATGGCACTCTGGCACTGGAAAAAACAGCAAAGTAGGAAGGTCCCTCTTACCTCCCCTGCCTTTCTCCCCTGAAGCAGGGAATAAAACCTACAAGGGATTATCTGACCTTTCCCTAAAGCAGGTCATGAGGCCTTCACTGGAGAGGTGCCCTACCCATACCCAGAGGAAAGGAACTTTCTTATGTCTGAAGACACCAGAATGCGAAGAGGAGTCTGAACAGACAGGCTTTGTAAAGTCCAAATATGTGCCCTTTGCCCAATCATACTTCTCCACAACGATCCACCTCCTTAAACCTAGCATGAGAAGTCCATAGGTAACCTCTTTCTCCAGGTCTTCCTCTCTTTATGAAGGCTCTCCTATCACATAAGATTTATTTTAAATAAATTTGTGTGCCATCAGGAAACTCATCACACCACAAGGGACACACACAGATTCAAAGTTAAAGGATGGAAAATGAGTTTCCAGGCAAATGGATCACAAAAGAAGGCAGGAATCATGATCGTAATATCAGACAAAACAACCTTTAAGCTATCAAAAATTTTAAAAGATACAAAAGAATACTACATAATGATAAAAGGTTCAATCCATCAACAAGAAATATCCATCCTAAGCATATATGCGCCCAACACAGGAGCACCAGCATTTATAAAGCAACTACCAAATAAACTAAAAGAAGATATTGGTTCTAACACTATGATAGCAGGGGACTTGAACACCCCACTAACAGCCCTAGATAGATCATCGAGGCAAAAAATCAACAAGGAGATCCAGAACCTAAACTTGACACTCGACCAAATGGGCTTAACAGATACCTACAGAATATTCCACCCCAAACCACAAAATATATATTTTATTCATCACCACACGGAATGTACTCCAAGATTGATCAAATTCTCAGTCATAAACCAAGCATAAACAAATTCTATAAGTTTGAAATATTACCATGCACCTTCTCAGACCACAGTGGAATAAAAATAAATATCAACACCAACAAATTTCCCCAAAGTCCATGGACACTAAATAACATGATGCTGAACAACTACTGGGTCAACACTGAAATCAAAACAGAAATTAAAAGAGTCCTGGAAACAAATGAAAATAAAGAAACATCTTACCAAAACCTCTGGGATGCCCTGAAAGCTGTTCTAAGAGAGGAATTTATATATCTATAAGCACACATCAAGAAAATGGAAAGATCACAGGTGGAGAGCCTAACAAATCACCTAAGAGAGCTGGAAAGAGAAGGCCACCAGAACCCTAACTTTAGCAGAAGAATTCACATCACCAAAATAAGAGCCCAAATACAGGACATAGAAGACAAAAATATCATAGAAAACATCAACAAAACAAAAAGCTGATTCTTTGAAAGAATTAACAAGATCGATGGACCCCTAGCCAGAATGACCAAGAAAAAGAGAGAAAAAGTCCAAATAAACACAATCAGAAATACAAAAAATCAAATTGCAACTGACTCTGAAGAAATACAAAAGATTATTAGAGATTACTATGCACACCTGTATGGAAACAAACTTGATAACCTAAATGAAATGGAGGACTTTCTGATATCTCACAACCTCCCCAGGTTGAAACAAGAAGACACTGAGACACTAAATAGACCAATAACAACCCAGGAAATTGACTCTGTCATAAGAAAACTACCTATAAAAAAAGAAAAAGAAAAAGAAAAAAAAGAAAAAAAAAAAGCCCTGGACCGGATGGCTTTCCAGCAAAATTCTACAAAATGTACAAGGAGCTTATACCAATCCTACTGAAAGTATTCCTGGCAATTGAGAAAGACCGAATTGTTCCCAAATCATTTTATGAAGCTAACATTGCACTGATACCCAAACTGGATAAAGATCCAACAAAAAAAGAGAACTACAAGCCAATATCCCTCATGAATATACATGCAAAAATCCTCAACAAGATTCTAGCAAATTGGATCCAAAAACACATCTCAAAAATCATCCACCATGACCAAGTAGGCTTCATCCCCAGGATGCAGGGCTGGTTCAACATCCGCAAGACCATAAATGTAATTAAATACATCACCAGATGTAAAAACAAGAACCACATGATTATATCACTAGATGCAAAAAAAGCTTTTGATAAAATCTAGCATCCTTTCTTGATAAAAACCCTCAAACACCTAGATATAGAAGGAACACATCCTGCCGGGCTCGGTGGCTCAGCCTGTAATCCCGTGCCTTGGGAGGCTGAGGTGACTGGATCTCCTGAGCCCGCGGGTTCAAGACCCACCTGGGCAACTTGGTGAGACCTCATCTCTACAATAAATCAAAAAATTAGCCGGGTGCGGTAGTGCGCGCCTGTAGTTCCAGTTACTTGGAAGGCTGAGGCGGAAGGATCGCCAGAGCCAAGCGGGTCGAGGCTGCGGTGGCCTGGAGCGGCCACTGCACTCCAGTTTGGGTGACAGAGTGAGACTCCAACTCAAAAAAAAAAAGAAAAAGAAGGAACACATCTCAAAATCATAAGCTTCATCTACGATAAACCCATAACTAGCTTATTGCTAAACAGAAACTAGAAACATTTCCCCTAAAAACCGAACAAGACAAGGCTGCCGACTCTAATCCCTCCTGTTCAACCTTGTGTTGGAAGTCCTAACTAGAGCAATTAGATAAGAGAAGGAGATCGGGGTATCCAAATAGGAAAAGATGAAGTCAAGTTATCCCTCTTCGCTGATGATACGATCCTATACCTTGAAAATCCTAGAGAATCTGTCAAAAACCTGCTTGCACTGATAAAAGACTTTGGTAAAGTCTTGGGGTACAAAATAAATGTGCAAAAGACAGTTGTATTCCTATACACCAACAACAAGCAGGCAGAGAACCAAATAGAAAGCACAGTCCCATTCACAATAGCCACAAAAAAAAAAGAAATACCTCGGCATTTTCCTTACCAGAGAAGTGAAAGACCTTTACAATGAGAACTAGAAAACACTGCTCAAAGAAATCCAAGAAGACACAAGCAAATGGAAAAATATTCCATGCTCATGGATAGAAAGAATCAACATTGTTAAAATGTCCATCCTACCAAAGGCAATCTACAGATTTAACGCAATACCCATTAAACCACCAGCATCATTCTTCTCAGACCAGTAAATGACAATACAGAAATTCATATGGAAACATAAATGACCACGAATAGCCAAAACAATCCTTAGCAAAAGAAACGAGGCAGAAGGTATCACACTTCCAGACTTCAAACTTTACTATAAGGCTACAATAATCAAAACAGCCTGGTATTGGTACAAGAACAGGCACATGGACCAATGGAACAGAATAAAGATTCTGGAAGCAAAGCCTCAATTTCTCAACCAATTCATCTTTGACAAAGCCTCCAACAACAACCACTGGGGACAGGAGAACCTGTTCAGTAAATGGTGCTGAGAAAACCGGCTGACCACATGCAGAAGATTGAAACAGGACTCCTACCTATCACTATACACAAAAATAAGCTCTAAATGGATCAAAGACATAAACGTAAAACCTCAAACTATAAGAACCTTAGAAAACACAGGAGAGACCTTTATGGAAATTGGAACTGACAACCAATTCCTATTCAGAACCCTAAAGGCCAATATCTTAGGAAGTAAGATAGACAAGTGGGACCTCATCAAACTAACGAGCTTCTGCAAAGCAAAAGAAACCATCAAGAGAGCAGGGAGACAGCCCACAGAATGGGAAAAAATATTTGCCAACTGTATGCCTGACAAAGGCCTAACATCTAGGATCTACAAGGAACTCAAATGTGCCGAAAGGAAAAAAACAAACAGCCCCATTAAAAAGTGGGCAAAAGACATGAACAGACACTTCTCAGAAGAAGATATATGGGCAGCCATAAGGCACATGAAAAAGTGCTCAGCCTCACTCATCATCAGAGAAATGCAAATCGAAACCACATTGAGATACCACCTAACCCCAGTAAGAATGGCCATCATTAATGAAACAAACAACAACAGATGCTGGTGAGGATGTGTAGAAAAAGGAACGCTTCTACACTGCTGGTGGGAATGCAAATTAGTGCAACCTCTCTGGAAGACTGTATGGTGATTTCTGAAAGAACTAGAAATTGACCTTCCATGTGACTCAGCAATCCTCCTATTGGGAATATAACCAGAGGAACTCAGGTCATTCTACCAAAAAGATACCTGCACATGCATGTTTGTTGCAGCTCTATTCACAATAGCAAAAACATGGAACCAACCATGCTTCCCATCAAAGCTGGACAGGATTAAAAAAAATGTGGCACATATACACAATGGAATATTATGCAGCCATAAAGAAGGACAAACATATGGACTCCACAGCAACTTGGATGAATTTAGTCTACCATATTCAGTGATCTATCACAGAAACAAACAACAGAGTACCATATGTTGTCACTCATAAGTGGACCTTGAACAATTATCGTAATAGTATAAGAAAGGGATTGGTCGTAATAGTGTAAGAAAGGGATTGGCAGTAGTGGGAAACTGCCAAGGGAGGGGTAGGATTGACAGTTGAGGGAAACTGCCAGGGGAGGGAGAGGCACACTTCATCAACAGGGGTACCTGCATAATGAACATTTGTATACCTAAACCTGAATTACACTCCACATCTTTAAAATAAAGAAAAGAAAAAATAAATTAATTAGGGAAAAAAAATTTGTATGCCTTTCTCTTGTTAATCTGCTTTTTGTTACAGGGGTCTTCACCATGAACCCTAGTAATGGCTCCGAAAAAATATATTTCTTTTCTCCTATAGAAATAAGTGTTTTGCAAATTCATCTTATTTTATCTATTAACACCAGTGCTAGAAAAAGGCACTAAGAAAATAATTCAGTAGAAAAAAAACACTTCATTTAACTACTTATTACAATATGTCTTAAAATAGCAGTGACTGGAAGAGACTAAATGCCCAACTAGAAAGAAATAAGGAAATGGTTAAGGAAATGTAAATGTATCAAGTGAAACATCACCAAGTACTACAAATTAAAGTGACACAAACCATGTCCTTCTCTGCACAACTGTTTTATAGCTTGCAGAGTGAGTTGGACAGACTCTGGCTACCAGTGAAAAGTGCCGGCTCATTCAATCACATCTCCTGGAGTGGCTCCTTGCTGGAGCTGCCAGAATCCTTGGGCTCCTCAGTCCTCTCCTGTGCCTTTGCTGCAGTGCATTCCTTGCCTGCGAGGTGCTTCTGTCCGCTCTGAGATACCACCTGCATCACTCTCCAGACCCAGCACCACTCCCCCGCCCCGGGGAGTGAAACTGACTTGGATTCCCTAACCCTGATGGACGTGTTCTTGACTATCCTGTTTGCCTCGTTTTCTCAGATAGACTGCAAATTCCACAGAATTATTTATGGCCCATGCCATGGTCATAATTATATTATTTTGAATGAATTAATCAATGAGTATAAACTCTTGAGAGCAGGGGCCATTTCATTTTTTTTTTTTTGAGTTGGAGTCTCACTCCACCACCCAGATTGCAGTGCAGTGACACACTCACAGCCACCTACCATCAACCTGTTGGGCTCCAGCGATCCTTCTGTCTCAGCCTTCCAAGTAGCTGGAACTACAGGTGCGTGCTACTGCACCTGGCTTTTTATTTATTGTAGAGACGAGGTCTCGCCAAGCTGCCCAGGTGGGTCTCAAACCTGTGGGCTCAGGCAATCTGCTCGCCTAGGCCTCCCAAAGTGCTGGGATGACAGGCTGAGTCACCAAGCCCGACCGGCCATTTCCTATCATTGTCTCTACAAAAATCTTCATAGTGCTGGTCAAACAGTAGATTGTCAATAACTCTTCACTAAACAAATGGATACATTTATGTGATTACACATGACAGCTGGCTGCAATACCAAGATAGGTCTTCCTCTTTCATCCCTTTTACACTTTCTGCTTCTATGAAACATCAGAGTTCTTTTTCTGAAAGGAGTATCATCCACAGGGAGAGCTTACCCAGGTCAAACTGGCCAGAAACGTAGCCGCACGTCTGCCGGACTTCTTCACTGTCCCAGCCCAGGGGGTAGAGGGCACAGCCGGCACCGATCAACAAGCCTGCACAGAGATAAGACAAAAAGGCTTTACCAGGGCATCTCTGCATCCCCGGATAAAGGTGGGGAGATCAATACTTAGCAGTGTAACAAAACCACAGTGTCTGCTTTGGGGAAAGCACCTCTAGGACTCCCTTGGCAATCTAATGTCAATTTGACTCCCGAACAATTCAAGTCTACTTAAAGAAAAAAACAAACAAAAAATTTGACAGCTCAGTTTGGTTCCAAGGGTTGCCTTTTAAAGCACTAAAGGCCTTGCTAATCCTGTTTAGGAACTACATTCCAGAAGTTTTTAAACCACTCTTGTAAAAATCCGACCAATTCGTTCATTAATCCATGCAAACAAGTAATTCAAGTAAATCACTTATGTTTCGTTACTCATTCAATTTTTTTGTTTCCAAAGAATCAAAATAGAACTTTTCAGCGTTGTCAAATTTTACCAGGAGAGAAAGAACACAAAGTTTCGCCAACCCCTGGGGCACACAGATTGAACCTGTGAGTGGCATTGCCTGTCATGTGCTGCGTGGAGACTTGACATGCCTCAGACATACTCCACGACATGGACCCTTGTCATCTCAGTCCTCCTGCAGCGAAAACTAAAAGGCTGGATGATTAATGGAAGAAGGGGCAGCTCTATTTTAAAATAAATGAAGTTGTCATGGTGGCCACTCTGAGCTGACAGCTTTCCATCGGCCAGTCTTTGGTTTTGCATCAAAGCCTGATATGGTTTCACAGGAAGCTGAATGGGATTTAAGAACTCGCCACTGGAATCTGTGGGCTAATCTGAAAGTAAGATCTTGCAGCATCCATCAAAGAGTGTTATCACCTGTGAGTACCACAAATGTGCTAAGCCAATAGGACCCATGGATACAGAGTCTGCAGTCTGATGGATGAGACAGTGGGTTATCAGGCGCTAAATGAGGGGGCCCTCTTTAATAAGAAAATCCATCAATATGGAAATGTGTGGCAGGACCCCAAACGTGTCTGGAAGAGGAAACCTTCACTGTTTTCACACTCAGTCCCTTCCTGGACCCTTTGTGTCCTTCTTCTCCTGCACCCTAGCCCTTCCCAGTGTGTGACAGAGTAGTTGCAGTTCATGCAAATACATGTTTTCTCACAGGCATCTGACTTGGAGGTTTCTGTCCCTACCCCAACTGCTCTGCTGAGCTGTAAGGAGAGACACCCCCAAGTCCTGACACATTTCCTGCCCTGGCACTGCACTGCATCCCAGTCTGGCACTGCACCCCTAGTCTGCACCTTGATCTACAGAAAAAGGACCATGCAATGCAGAAGAACTCTGACGTGAGAAAGTGCTAGAAAGAATCATTGACCCCTAAGCACTAGTCCCAGGAAATCTATATGCAACTGAATCAATGTGAATTGTAGCTGAAGAGTAATCCAGAAAGCCATAAGATGAGGCTTTGCTGACGAGGCAAATGCCCTGGTGGCCGGTTTCCTTAAGTTTTCCCCTTAGAAAATTCTAAGAGTTTTTAGAGCAATCAGTTTTATTCATGGTCAGGCACAGAGATAATTAGTGAGGATACCACACTTTGTGTAAACTGAATTCCATGGCTGTTTAATAAACAATGTGATATCATTTCTGTGATACTCAGTTCTTAAGTTAACAGGTCACACTTCTTTTTGAGATCCTGTGAGCAATTTGTTTTTTCAGTTGAGTCTCACTCTGTCGACCCGGCTGGAGTGCAGGGGCACACTTATGGCCACCGCAGCTTTGAGCTGCTGGGCTCAGGCAATCCTTCCACTTCAGCCTTCCAAGTAGCTGGAACCACAGGCATGCACCACCATACCCAGCTAATTTTTAAATTTATTGTAGAGATGACAAGGTCTCCCCAAGTTGCCCAGGCTGGTCTCGAACCCCTGGACTCAGGCAATCCTCTCACCTCTGCCTCCCAAAATGTTGGGATTGCAGGTATGAGCCATCGCCCCCAGCCCTGTGAGCAACTTGATAAGGATGACAAATGCAGAAAGGCAGATGGCCTGAAAGTGTTCTCGTGTAAGAAAAATGAAAAGTCGTAACATTTTCCATCAGTAGTTTTTTATTTATCTGATAGGCAAACACATGAAATATTATCTTATTTGCCAATATCCTTTGCATTATGACTGAAAAATATGTGTCACGAAAACACCCACTTTGGTCCAGTATTCTGCCAGCCACTTTGGGATGCTGAATGGAAAGCAGCTCATAAACCCTATATATGGAGCAAACAGGCCAGGGGCTCTCCTGGGGGCAACATACCTGGCAGCCAGGATCCTTTTGAGAAATACTGGGCTGTCTTTGTAACATTTAAGAAACAATTTTATACACAGGAAATTTATGGTACACGATTGATTTTTTTAAAAAAATCATGCACATATGCTCACATTTTAAAAAATTGCTCAGTGGAGGACAACGAGCTTATCTGAATTTTTAGATTAATATTTATGTTGACTATGTTTGCTTTGCCATCTGCTAATGTTTGTTAATAGGAAAGAGGCTGCAGACTCCAGAGATCTGAGAAACACCTCTGGGAGGAACGTCTACGCTGCAAACTGATCAGGCTAATTGACTGTTACAACTAGTAGGATGCGGAGGTGAACATTTCGGTGGCCTCCCACTACCTTGTTATTATGGTATGTTGTGGTGAAATTCAATCTTAGATTGAATTTGGACAATTATGCAACAGATGTTCATGAGCAAACCGGCACCAAAAACAGGCAGACGACAGATTCCATAAGCTCAGTGAAATGCAAATACTCCCAACAGCGCCACTGAATAGTCATCCTAAGTAAGAACCTCCCATGAAATTTTCCACACACAATAAACAAATATTGGATGGCAGATAAAGAAACTCCAGGCCAGATCAGGCAACCACTTCCATTAAATGGAAGGGGAGAGGAGGCACAAGACCAGAGAGCGTTCTAAACTGCACGGCCCAGTGCAGTAGCCAAGAGCTACATGTACCTCTTTACGTTTACACTTGTTAGTTAAAAAAACAATAAAAAATAAATGCAAGCTAATTAAAATTAAATAAAACTCCAAAATTCAATTCCTCGTTTGCACGAGCCTCATTTCAAGTACTCAATAGCTCCATGGCACCAGCAGCTACCATCTTGGATGTGCAAGTATAGACTATTTTTGTAATTGTGCTAGGTCTACAACACGCTTTTATTTTACATTAAAATGGAAACAACCTTTGGGGTTGCGGGTCCACGTGAGGATTTGCCACGAGAGAAAATTGCGTGTAGGTGAGGTCTGGGCTTCTAGTGATCCCTCTCTTCCCCTGCTAGCAGACACAGTAGCCATTGGATGGTGGTGTACCCCTTATCCCCCCTCCCTGCCTTACCCCATGAGCACTTCCCAGCGCCAGCTGCTCCCCAAGACATACCTTTTAAAAATGCTGGATCGTCAGATTCTCCTGCCTCATGCTTGAGGGTGCTTGCTAACAATCAAAACGGCCATTGCCTCACTAGACTCTGGTGTGGTCGTGTGCTCTTTGAGCTATGGCCATCCCCATTCTTCCTGGCTTTCGCCCCCTCCCCTACCTTGGGGAGGTGAATCTCCTCTTTTTCTCTCTCTCTTTCTAATTTAGTTTTTAAATAAACTGTATTTTCTAATCTAAAAAAAGAAAATAATCAAAGCAGTCCTTGTGTGTTGAAATTCTCCCATTTAGGTAGGGCTAGAGGCCGGGAAAATATATTCCACAAACTCTCCTGCTAGTGGGTGTTCTGGGTCATAGAATGTGGAAGATAAAGGGGTGGACGGTTCCTCCCCTTGGCAGTGCAGCCTGGGGTGGGGGGGTGGGGGAAGGGGCAGGCCCTTCTGTATGCAGGAGGTGGGGGATTTGGGGAGCAGCTTCCAAAAAGGTGGACCATCAGCTGTCGCCTCTTGTGATCCCAGCCCCTCCTGACTTTCTGAATTCTCCAAAGCAGTTTCTCTAGCCTTCGCTTTCCCAGATCTTCTGATCCATCTGGACAACTCCAAATCCCTGGGCTACATCCCTTCCTGCTTGAAATACCTGAAGTGGCTTCTTTTACTGGCCAAGCTGCACGTGCCCCACTCATACAAGGGCACAGGGGACGACACAGATCTTTCTCTCCCACTGTAGTTCTTGTATATCACCCATTTTTTCAATTCGAAATGACCTCTAATACAATTTTTGCTAATTACTAAACAAAACTAGGTAGCTTCTCATTTCTTTTTTTTTTTGAGTTGGAGTCTCACTCTGTCACCCAGGCTGGAGTGCAGTGGCAAGCTCATAGACACCGCAGCCTCGACATGCTAGACTCTGGCGATCCTTCTGCTTCGGCCTTCCAAAGTAGCTGGAACTACAGGTACACACCACCATGCCTGGCTAATTTTTTGATTTATTGTAGAGATGAGGTCTCGCCAAGTTGCCCGGGCTGGTCTCGAACCTCTGGACTCAGGCAATCCTCTCACCTCCGCCTCCCAAAGTGCTGGAATTAAAGGTGTGAGCCACGGCACCCAGCAATGGTGATAGCTTTGCTTTTACTCTTCTCTGTGGTGAGGTCTCAGGTGAGGAAATTTAACATGCTAAGTAACCTCTCCTAGAATGTGTATTTCTGAAGAGGAAGCTTTAAATGTTATCTTACTGCCTTTGGGGGGTGGATTGAAGTCAACTAGCATTTTATTGTCTACACTGAAGTACTATATATTGCAAAAAAAGTAGAGACAATTAAATGTAAAAGTATAAGCATCTTTTTCATTTTTCTTTTTTTTTTTTGAGTTGGAGTCTTACTCGGTCGCCCAGACTGGAGTGCGGTGGCCGCTCCAAGCCACGGCAGCCTCGACCTGCTGGGCTCTGGCAATCCTTCCGCCTCAGCCTTCCAATAGCTGGAACTACAGGCACATGCTACCACACCCAGCTAATTTTTTGATTTATTGTAGAGACGAGGTCTCGCCAAGTTGCCCAGGCGGGTCTTGAACTCTCAGGCTCAGGCAATCCACTCACCTCAGCCTCCCAAAGGTGTGGGATTACAGGCTGAGCCACTGAGTCCAGCTCTTTTTTCATTTTTCAAAGCCAGACTCGCTCTGCTGGAGTGTAGTGGCATGACCACGGCTCACTGTAGTCTTGAATTCCTGGGCTCAAGCATCCTCCCACTTCAGACTTTTTTTCCTTTTTTTTTTCTTTTTTTAATTTGGACTCTCACCCTGTGGCCCAGGCTGGAGTGCAGTAACACTCTCCCGGCCACCACAGCTTCAACCTGCTGGGGCTCCGGCGATCCTTCCCCCTCAGCCTTCCAAGTAGCTGGAACTATAGGCATGGCTACCATGCCTGGCTCATTTTTTGATTTATTGTATGGATGAGGTCTTGCCAAGTTGCCTGGGCTGGTCTCGAACCCACAAGCTCAGGCAATCCACTTGCCTCGGTCTCCCAAAGTGCTGGCATGACAGGCTGAGCCACCGAGTCCGGCCCACTTTAGCCTTTCTGGCCGAGAACAACTTTTTAATTGAAGAAACTTGACATTGTTCAGTTTTAGCCGTGTTAAACCTTAGTCCACATGGTGGAAATCAATGTTTGATGGAAGCACAGTTTAGAAAACCCTGAATGAGATGCCTCTTGGGTGTCATGCCATATGCTGAAATGGAGTTGAGATAATTTTCTGGAATTTGAAGTGATTGCCCAAATCATGTTTTGGTGACTACAGCTCGATTTGCCTAATTTGCTCCTGGGGAGTAAATGGCTCAACTAGAATCTCTAGCTTACTCTTATATTATTATTATTATTATTATTACATTTGCTGGTTTATTATAAAGGATAGTACAAAGGATACAGAAGAAGAGATGCACAGGGCGAGGTATGGGGAAGTGGGCGGGGGGGGGGCGTCCATGTCATCTTCCAGAAACCTCCACGTGTTCAACTATTCAGAAGCTTCTTTAATATTACTTGCATGGATTTTCTTGATAAGATTTCTGGACTTTGTGGTTACCCAACAGACTTAATGTTAACCAAATTCCTTCGTCACTGCCACAAATGACATCATGAAAATAGTCACCTGATCACACTTTTGAAAATCTGTGCATATAAGAATGGAAGTGAGGAAAGAGACTGTGAGGCTGGCAACCACCTGACCAGGTGGTTGGCTCATTTGCAATTAAGAAGCAATCTACTTTTGCAATTCTAAAGACTTTGCACCTTTTTTTTGGTCTGAGTCTCACTTTGTCACCCAAACTGGAGTGCAGAGGCACCATCACGGTGGCCACTGCAGCCTGGACCGGGTGGGCTCAGGTCATCTTCCCGCCTCAGCCTTCCAAGTAGCTGAAACGACAGGTGTCAGCCACCATCCCTGGCTAACTTTTTGATTGATTGTGGAGATGAGGTCTTGTCACGTTTCCCAGACTGGTCTCGAACTTCTGGGCTCAGGCAATTCTCTTGCCTCCTCCCCCAAAGTGCTGGGATTACAGGCGTGAGCCGCCATACCTGGTCGTTTGCAACTTTTAAGGGGTCCTAAGTCAATCACAGATGTCTGCAAATTACTTTGGTCTTTAGTTTTCACCCGACACCTCGCTGAAATCCACTATCTGGAGAGAATAGATCACGAGGAAGGTCAGTTTATAAGAGGTTTTAAGACTATAGAGAGATGCTGCCTCTTAAAAAGAAAAAACAGAAATCCGACAGATGACTCAACGATTCCTAAATTTAAAACAATCCATTTTAATAATGCATCAACTATCAGGCCTCTTCTTCCTGAGTACCCTAAAGTTTGGGGCTCACCCTGCTCAAGGACAAGGAAAATATTTTAAGAGCCAAGTGGGCGGAATGTCCTCTTAGGAGAAGCCAAGGTTAATGGATGTGCAAAATCGTGGCACTTGGGAGCCCTGCAATGCTCCTGCTACAAAAAGAAGTCTGTTCTGTAGCCCCGAACGGACTCCGGGGTCCAAACCTTAGCCTGGGCACCCTTGGTCTGGCCATAAACCTCCTCCCAGAGATCTCCCAGTTCACAAAATGCTAGAAATACCTGCCATGATAGAAAGAATGGTTCCTTAGAATTGGAGTGTGAAGTCTGAAGCCTTTCAAGAGTTCCGACTACATCAGAGTAGGAACCCCGGGCTGGGAATTTTCCCTCCTGCAAAACCCTTTCTATCCAAACCCGGTACTTAACACTTTGTCAGCGACTATTAACATCACAATCCGGCTCCTGCCAAGAAGGAAAAACAAACTCCCAGCCAGTGCCAATTCCTCCCCACAGGTGGCCTGAACAGCCCCTCGTGTAAAACCCATAAAGCCTTATTTTTTTCCAGGCCGATCTCGAAAGTTTTTATGTGATCTCAGTTTTTTCCAAGACTATCGCTCCATTCTTTTTCCACAGTTGCTTTTTTATTTTGAAGCACGACTTTTTCCACCCACGGCCCCTTCCGTGGTCACACCAGAGTTTCCCATCAATTCCTCTTTTATGTTTTTTGGATACTTTTATCCATCCTCCAGTTCCTTTATCTTCCTTTCTTTGGTAAGCACCGAGGGAAATTGTCTTCTTTGCTGTTCTCATGAAAGCAGCTCAATCTTGTAGCCTGTTATCTGGATTTCTACTTGGAAGGGGTTGGCACGTTTCCATCTCAAAGTCTCCGTATGCTAATTTATGTGCACCGATTGTTGTCCGTTTTTTATCCCCAGAGAATGGCCCCTTTACAAAATGTAACAACAAAACATGTAACAATAAAATAAGTCTAGTGGTGGGGAGGGAGGCAGCGCAGCAGGTGGTCAGTATTTTAACTCTTCAGACCCTGAAAACCCAAGAAGCAGCAAACAAAGTATTTTACAAAAAGGAGGCTTAGTTAGGCTCTAGTAAACCATACCTCCTATCAATGTGCTTTCTGGAAACGGAGGCACAGAGAATATAAGAAACTTGTCTAGGCCGAGCTCAGTGGCTCAGCCTGTAATGCCAGCACTTTGGGAGGCCGAGGCGAGTGGATTGCCTGAGCCCACGGGTTTGAGACCTGCCTAGGCAACTTGGCGAGTCCTCGTCTCTACAATAAATAAAAAAAATCAGCCGGGAGTGGCAGTGCGTGCCTGTAGTTCCAGCTGCTCAGAAGGCTGAGGCGGGAGGAACGCCGGAGTCCAGCAGGTCGAGGCTGCAGTGACCAAGAGCGTTCCACTGCACTCCAGTCTGGGCGACAGAGTGAGACTCCAACTCAAAAAAAAAACAACAAAAAAAAAACAACTTTCCTGGTCCGATCAGGAGTTAGGTTAGCCTTTGTGCCTGTTTGGCTTATTGGTAATAGGCATAAGGAGT
>CAUYQG010012158.1:0-19761 GCA_963574415.1 Tarsius wallacei
GCCTCAGCCTTCCAAGTAGCTGGAACTACAGGCGTGCGCTACCACGCCCAGCTGATT
The DNA here is from genome assembly GCA_963574415.1 of Tarsius wallacei. Taxonomy (NCBI): domain Eukaryota; kingdom Metazoa; phylum Chordata; class Mammalia; order Primates; family Tarsiidae; genus Tarsius; species Tarsius wallacei. The sequence continues at coordinate 58 of CAUYQG010012158.1, forward strand.
TTTGATTTATTGTAGAGATGAGGTCTCGCCAAGTTGCCCAGGCGGGTCTCAAATCTGCGAGCTCAGGCAATCCACTCACCTCAGCCTCCCAAAGCGGGGGATTACAGGCCGAGCCACCGAGCCCGGCTTTTTTGCTGTTTTTTATGCTTAAAAAAATTTCTTTTCCTAACCTTTCTTGGGACCAATCACATTTTTAAAAACTCCCTCTACTCTGATCTCTTGGAAAGCATATACCCTATAGCTATTTTTTTAGTGTTTATCCTTAAACATATATGCAGAGGGTGCCAAAAAATGGAGACATATTTTAAGAAAGGAATAAACTATTAAAATTGTAATACGTGATATATACCCAGAACAAAAGATGACCACAAGTCACGTTTGACTTCTGCAATTGCAAGGGGTGCTCACAGTGGTTCCCGCCAGGGTCTAGACACTTCTGATGGTGAACGACTGCAGGACTTGTTTCTGCACGAGGCCTCCCGGGTCTTCCCTTGTGCACATCACACACAGGACTACATGTCACACTCTCACCACGCATGAGTGCGTAGTTAGGCGTGTTGGAAGTTCTGTCGCACACTCACGCCTCCATGGTCTTTATACTTCCCCAATGTTCTCGAATTTCGAGCACCACTTCAAAATGGCCTTGCGCTCCTCAAATGACAACCGTGCTTCCTCCATTTTCTTTGTCCTGCCTGTCCCATGGGGACGTGAGCATTCGTTTGCTTAACACCATCTTTTGAGCCAATGTCAGACGACGCATTGCTACTGTAATTCAGTTTGACTTTAAAAAGTAATATAAGCAATCATGCTGTCCATCAAAAGAGGACTGGATTTTTAAAATGTGGTACACATACACGATGGAATACTACGCAGCCATAAAAAAGAACAAAATCATGAATTTCGCAGCCACTTGGATGGAACTAGAGTCTATAATACTGAGTGACCTCTCACAGAAACAAAGATCTGAGTATCACTTGTTCTCACTCATATAGTGAACTTTGAACATCCAATATAATACTATAAGAAAATGACTGACAGAGATGGGAAACTATGGGCGGGGGGAGATGGGATTAATGGTAGTCAATATCTGTCTGGGGACGGGAAGACACCTCTTGTCAACAAGGATACCTGAACGAAGCATATTTGTATACCTAATCCTTGACTGTACCCCACAATATCATAATAAAAAAAACTGATTATAAAATAAAAAAAAATTAAAATTAAAAAAGTATCCCATGGATAAAAAAAAAAAAATGTGTTACTGATTCTTTACATTGGCAACAAGGTGAACACTGAACATTAGAATTGCAAAGGGTTTTATTTATATAAATAATCTATTAACATTTCATTAAAGTTTCAAAAATTACATTTAAATTGTTTTATCTAAATTTTTGTTTAAAATTGAGGCATTAATTATATTTATATATTATCTTTTAATTTTAAAAAATAATTTTGAATATTTGAAAATAACTTTATGAAAACATGAAAATAATTGTAAATGTTTACTTTACTTTTCACGTCTAATGAAATGTATTTAAATACTTTTCAATTGGAATACATTTTTAATATTTCATATTACTGTCAACAAAACACAAATTATGAAAAAATCCTTAAAAGAGTGAAATTAATGATTTTGCTAGAATGAAGTCAAGACAAGTTTGAGAAAGTTTCTTCAGAATAAAGATTTGAAAAGACAAGAATTATAAACAATGGAAAAATAGCTAAATTATAGAGAACAGAATTAAGATATGCAGGTATCTTGAAAGAAAGATCTGAACAAAAGAAACAGTAGCATTAATCAAAGATATATATATGTCTTTATCACTCACTCAAACATTGCTGTTGGATACCTAAATATGCATAATAATTAAATTCAGTCATCTTTGATGTTTTACAAGTTGTCATATAAAAACCATAATGTTGCACACTTTTTCAATATTATTGTAGTGAAAATTAACTTGCTAAGGTAAAAAGATGGAATAAATTTTACATTTGTTAGCTTGATTTAAACATTTTATTTGTTTTTTTTTTTGTTTTTTTTTTGTTTTTTTTGAATTGGCGTCTCACTCCGTCGCCCAGACTGGAGTGCAGTGGCCGCTCCCGGCCCCCACAGCCTCGACCTGCTGGGCTCTGGCGATCCTTCCGCCTCAGCCTTCCGAGTAGCCGGAATTACAGGCGCGCGCTACCACGCCCGGCTAATTTTTTAGATTTATTGTAGAGATGAGGTTTCGCCTGCCCAGGCGGGTCTCGAACCCACGGGCTCAGGCAATCCACTCACCTCAGCCTCCCAAGGCGTGGGATTACAGGCTGAGCCGCCGAGCCCGGCTTTGTTTTATTTTTTTTATAGAAACTTTGTTGTTTTCTCTTTTATATTTGCAGCCCTCGAAAATTGATTTTGGTTTGTGGTATGAGTTAAAGATTGAGTCACCTTTTTCCCTGTGGTTATTCAGCTGGCCTAGAATCATGAAGTAAAAAGACCTTTCTTTCCCATATACTCTCTCTTGCCACCCTTGTTGTATATCAAGTGACTGTCTTGTGTGTGAGTCTGTTTCTGACTCTTCATTTTGTTCCATGGGAAGGTTAGCTTATTTTTTGCTTCAAATACACTGTCTTAATTCTATATCTTTATAATAGGTCTTAATGTGTAGTACGTGTCCTCTTGTTGTCCTTCTTTAAGATTGTCTTAACATCATAGCCTTTAATTTTTTAAGATTCATGCTAACTGTGCATAAAATAGGATTCTGCAAACAATATGCTGTCAGTAAATTATATGAGACTGACTGGAGCTTAAAGAGAAAACTGACACTGATGAAGAATCAAGGAGAAAAATTAATTCATGTTAGAAGATAACAGTTTTTTCATTTTGTGTTGCAAGTTTTAAAACTTGAGAGAAGGTCTTATACAGATAAATAAATTCTGGAGAGATTTGACAATAAATGAACTATATTTGAAGTAGAGAAACAGACACAAGGAATGTCCATCTTCATCAAATTTTGTACTGATAGAAAAACTTAACTATAGTTAAGAATATAAAATAATAAATATCAAAAAATTAAAGAAGAATAAACCTAGAAATAGATCTCTGGAGAGGATTCCATTTTGAGTGGAATATGATCAACATCCATGTAGAAAAGAAGTCAAATCATATTCTCACTTTATTTTTTAGCTTGTCTACCATTTCCTACTGAGGAAACTGAAAAAGACATAAATAGAAGGAAACTCTTGACCCTGATTTGCAGCTTATGACCTATGGTATATGTACAGACACTAAAAAGAAAAACACATGAGTCCATGACATTACAAGTGATGGGAATTACATGCATTTCTGCCTCAGAAGAGGAGAGAGAGGGAAACACAAAGAAGCAAACATTGTATTTCTTGGAGCACATCAAGCAGGTCTAACAAATGTTTACTTGTTCTTCTCCATTGTGATTCCTTGTAGCCTTATTTGGAAATGTTTTCATGTGTTTTCTAATTTAAATCCATAGTATCAATCAAATATGATCGCTTCAGCTCGCAAATGCCTGAGCAAAAACTAGAGAGGGCTTAGATCAGTTGAACATGTTGAAAAATGAAGCTTCCGACCATGGAATCTGTGAGGGAAGAAATGGTTTTATTTTATGTGGTTGCAGGGAAAAGCACCAATTGGCATTTAAAAGATAGTTTCCATAGCTACTGGGCTGAATCAAAAGAAAACCCTGTCACAGCATTTTCTCCTTTACTACCTTACTGCTTTGTGGTAGCTACCAAGGCAAGTATTTTTCAGGAGCTAGTTATTCCATGGATGTAATGCTATAATCTAGCGTTTCTTCGGGGAGCATACTTCCTTTGTTGTGAGAATGTCATCACACATCCATGGTTTGACTAGAACCACCTTTCTGTTCAAAAAACTTACAGAAAAGGCTCTTTCGAGGTACACCTTTGTTGAACAGCACCCCTCCCCTACTAATTTAAGCTCTAGTTTGTGATTTTAGAAAATGGGGGCTGCACTTAAATTATAGAAAAATTCATGATTTGTTGCTCCTGACCTTTAAAAAAAAAAAAGAAAGAATATGAAGAAGGATTTCTCAAATGTGATTACGTCTTATTTTTCAGTATAATATGGTTAGCCCAAAAACACCAAACGCTTAAAATGTGAAAGACTGAGTCTTGCTGTTTGTTTGTGTCATACCCTATCAGAGTAGATCATCTAACTCTAGTTTTTGTTTGTTTGTTTGTTTGTTTTTTGAGTTGGAATCTCATTCCGTAGCCCAGGCTGGAGTGCCGTGGCACGCTCATGGCCACCCCAGCATCAACCTGCTGGCCTCTGGCGATCCTTCTGCCTCAACCTTCCAATTAGCCGGAACTACAGGTGCATACTACCACACCCAGCTAATTTTTTTGATTTATTATAGAGATGAGATCTCACCATGTTGCCCAGGTTGGTCTCAAACCCACAGGCTCAGGCAATCCTCTCGCCTCGGCCTCCCACAGTGTTGGGATTACAGGCTTGAGCCACTGTGCCTGGCTCTAACTCTAGTTTTATAGTCATCTAACATTTGTGCTAATCATACTCTGCTATTTTGTGTAAAGTATTGATCATTTTGGCCTACTATAAAACATTTTTTCCTGATAACGACCTACAGGGTACGAGAGGAAGAGAAATAGACATCCACTTTTCCTTCTTCTTTTTTTTTACATGTCGTCAGTTTAGATTTGTGCATCCTTGAGTATCTTTACTGTTTTTCAAAAATGCTTTTCCATTCATTTGTACTTCTTTTAAAGCTGATAGATCAGAGCTGACTTCTAAGATGTATCATGCAGTAGCATTATTTCTAGGACTATACCAAACGCTGAACTGATATGGTTAAAGGTGGCATCTTCATTAGCCACCCACCCCAACTGCCTGTCTTAAACCCACAAACCAAGTAAGAAACGTTATCTGGTTCAGCAAATGCAGCTTCCTGACAAATAGGCTACCTCCTCATTCTCACCAGCATACTTCTCTGATTCCGGTTCTAGAAATTCTGGAACCACCCCTGTTTGTCTCTGGGTATCACCTCCATGCTAGAGCCACTTTCTTGCTTTTACTTTTTTTTTTTTTTGATGCAGTAATTTCTCTTTAATTATAGTAGACTGGTTCCAAGAACAAGTCAAAGTTGATTTTTCTAAATGCTGTATCAATTGATTTTATTGTGTATACAAAGGAAAAAGAAAACAGGGTACTTACCAAGTTGGATTCTGGCAACGTCTGTGATCTTCAGAAATGGAATGTGTAATTCTAAATAGAGATTCCATCCAGAATGAGATGCTAAATAGAGATTGAGCTATTTTGTCTTGGTCATTTTTGTTTTTAATATCCAAAATATGCCTTATATTATCACTTATTTCATTCTGAAATCCACTTATCTAAGAGACAAGCCTGGTGAAGACCTAATGGACAAAATGCACTCCTGGGATACATGAAAGAAGAAGTTCCCTGCAGATACCACCGGGGTAGAACAGAGAGTTATGTGATCAAGTAGCTAAAAGTAGAAGAGAAGAAAAAGCCATTTGCGCTTCATAATCAGAGGATAAAGGATTCCCATAGACAGTCCTATCTCATGTCTCTGGGAACTTCTGTTAGAAATGAATGTCCGTGCCATGGATACGACTTGTTGTATCCATTGCTGAGTATTAGATAAATGCCTGTATTTATAAATACAAACTATATTTTGCAAACATGATGTAAATAAGTCTTCTCGGGAAGATCCAAAAGTCAGATTCCAGAGCTGGAAGTCATCAGTGATTTTGATAATGTTTGTAAAATACTTTGAACTCTTCAGCAACGGTATGAAATGTGAGTGTGTCTCTACATATGAATTTTTATTTATTGCTGATGAGTAGCACTGCTGACAGAAATAAACCCCCAAAGAGGGTATGGAAAAGAGCTCTCTGACATTTAAAAGCAAACATTTTCTGGAATGGAGCTCCAGAAAATATCAATAGTTGTTTATAAGCACAGCGTGGGAATGTTTCATGCAAAACGCATGAGTTTAACTAAAACGTTTAACTTGCTTTCTAAAGGCCAGTTTTCTTTGCCTGCTACTCCCAGATTTGGAACAGAAAGTAAAGCCTATGTTGAGGATTAAATTCTAGAAAAAAGAAAATGGTAAGGTAAGAAAATATAGAAACTCATGATTCTCTATAGATTTACCAAAATTTTAGCAAACTTGCCTTTTTTTGACATCAATGTAGGGAGGAGGGTAGATGCAAAGGAGAAAATGTAATAAAATGCTTTTCTATGAAATAAGATTAATCTCCTCTACTGAATGAGATAGAGGCAAAAGACAGCCGTCCAGTGAGTGCTTTGTAAATCACATTATTAGGGCTTGCTTAAAGCATTCACCTAGTATTCTATATGGAGGTGGTTGGTGGAACCGCCATATGCCCACTTGGGTCTGGGCCAGGGAGGCACACAGGAAGGCCTTTGCATTCCAGCCGTCCCCTCCTGCCTGGCAAAAAGCACTTTTTGTACGTGGAGAAAGTGGCCAAGTTATTTGTACACAATGGGAAGCTGAAATTTCATTTCCACATGAAATTAGTGAATAATGGCTTTCAAGACTCACTGAATAAGCATGCCCAAGACACAGTCAGCATTGTGAGTCTGTATAGGACGCCAGCCATCTGGATGAAAAATAAATCAGTTATGCAGCTACTTTGGGGGGCACCAGAGGTGGGGCATGGCAAGGGCAAAGTGTATGGGTACTGTACTGGAGCTTTCACTTTTCATTGGGCCTTTGTTGTGGCCAGGGTTTGTCACTTCTGTGATTCCATGTCACTTTTGTATGGGTCTGATTTACTAAGCCACCAATGCATGTGTTTTGCTCTCCAGTTGTAATGTATTGACCACTGTGTATCTGTTTAATGTTGTTCTCTTACTGTTTTATTCTCTTTATTTTATTTTTACCACTTCATAAAATATATCTACACATTAATTTGGGAGTTTAGGCTCCAAGAGGGTAGGCACTCTATGTGCATGGCTAAATGCATAATTCTAGAATGCACAACTCTAGACTTAACATTTTTCAGTGATGATGATATTTATGTTTTTTTCCACATTTCAATGGTGAGGTCTCCTTTTCTGCTAATTGAAACATTAGTTGTTAAAATAGGATTTGAGAAAGTCTGATTTCATTTTTGGTAAAGTGTTATTTGAAAAAGATAAGGCCAGGGTTATTTATTGTTAGATAGTAAGGCATTGGTAATTTGCCACATATAATAATTAAAGCTAAAGCAGGGAAGCCAAACTGAGAGCAGATGGAAACATCCCCTAGGTAAGTTTGAACATTTGTTCTCAAAAAATGGAACAAGTGCTAGCAAGATGTATAATCATTTTCTTTAAATTACACCTGATTTTGGTCTAAAAAAAAAAAAAAGGTTGGCAAAGCAGTGCTTCAGTTTTATTTAACTTACTCTGGTTTCCTTTAAAAATACTATGGAATTTAGCATATGGACAGGGTACAAATGCAAGATAGCTAGATTTGAAGGAAATTGGTTTATGGGCTCTCAAATCATTCTTTGATCTGAGATTTTGGTGGGGTAGGAAAAATCAGAATCTAGCTGGTGTAATTAAATACCTTGATTTTCCTGTAGTCTGGTTCTATACTAGGAAAAGTTAAGGGAATACAGGAAGAAATGAGGTACCAATAGTGTTTCCTTAATTTGCTAGAATTCCATGTAATAGTATTTCACAGAATATAGTATTCAAAATATGCATGAAAACTAGAACTATTTGTTTCATGCTCTTGTAAAGGTGTCGATTCATGCACTGCTCTAAGTAAATGAGCTATCAGCTGGAGTTCAGCTAGATTTTGTAGTCTGAGCTATTCACTGAAACTGTATTAGGTATAGTGGGATTTGCTTGTAACTTTATAGTGTAAGCTACACACATTAATTAATTTTGAAGCAGCTGCTAATTAAAAATTCCTTCTAGTAAACATAATAAGTGAACATATTTTGGAAGATGCCAGCACATAATGTATTAAATGAATTTTGGTAAGCAATTTTGGCTAATTAATTTGATTGGCAGGTATAAAAAAATCATATTTATGAGAAACCAGTATGATTGACCAAACGATTGTATTTTAAGTCCTGTTTCAGCATTAGAGATTTTATGCATAATATGAGGACCTCATAAAGGATTGAGGCTGGTTATTAACCTGGAATAGAAGGTACATTACAAGGTAACATACATACTGGGAGAATTGGAAAGGGATTCTACAAACCCTTTCTCATCTATTCCTCTTGCTTTGTAATGAGAAAACTGACACCAGAGAGGTTGTGAAACTAAACAGTTATGCAGTAGGAGAATTGGAAGCAGGACGTTGGCCTCTGATATTCGAAATGTTTTTTCCAACCTAACTGCAGAACATGTCTGCATGGAACCATGTCTAGGAAAGAATGAGATAAGGTGAAAAGTTACTGCAGAAACTTTTTGTTTGGAAATGAGAAAGAATGCTCTGCTTTAAAGTGGACCCAGTGGGGGTTGCTTAAAAAGATTTAGGAGTCTTTTCTGGAAGTCATTTAGGAGAGACAAGACAAGCGTTAAGTACTGGATGGTACTGATAGAAAGAGGAAAAAATAGAGCAAGAAGACAAAGGTGAATGTGTCTTTTATAACAGGGAAACAATCCGTTTCATTAGAAGGCCTCTTTTCTAATCCACGACACTGAGAGCCTTCTACATTTAGTCATAGAGAGAGCCCTACAGCCTGTGCGGTCCTGGGGTCACCTGGAGATACCACCAGAGATCTTACCAAAAGGTGAGCTTGCAGATACTGCATTGGCAATGACCCACCTTGGGGGGTTGACTGCTATCAACTGAATCTATTTCTTTCCAGGAGCCTCAAACGGATGAACCATTCAGATCCCAAACCTGAGGACATATAATCACAGATATGTTGTTTTATAAGTGGAAGGAGATGAGAAAGGGATAACAAAGGTGCAAATACAATTAAAGTGTCACTTTTTTGAGGCAAACTAAAGTGAGTAAACTTGCCGTCACTTCCATCACTTGACTAAGCCAATTAACCTCAAGATAAGGGAAATTATGTTCTCTCTTGCATGAGAGCATCTGACAAGTTTTCATGGGTCAGAGTAGTGGAACTCTCCTTCCCATGTCTCTAGCAGCCAGAAATACCAAGGTGGAATTCATCCTGTCGCTTTCTGGTTGACTTGGTTACTTTTGACTAGCTGAGGTTCAGATGGCAAAAGTAACTTGAGAATGGGGGGCAGGGGAGAGGTGCTGATATGAACCTGTTTGAGGGAGTGAGGCCTCATACCTCCATGGAAATGCAGTGTGTTGTTTTTCAAGTTTTCCTAGTTTTCCTATTAACTAGAAGTGAGTTGATGAATTGACCCCAGGAGGAGCCTTCAGTGTTGCGATGAGGTACCTTTTAAAGGGTTATTGTCAAAGCACCAGCCTCAGCTCAGTGATGTTTTTCTTTGCAGTTACATCTTCAGTTGTCTTTATCACTTTGCAATGCATTTGTTTACATGTCTGTCTCACCTGCTTGATTGTGAGCTTCAGAAAGGCTGTTCTGTGTAGGGTTCTCCTGGGGATTTCTGATGGCTGTCCCAGAGCAGAACTCAATAGATGTGTGTGGAATTAATGAATATTGAATGAATAAATAAAAGAATCATATGTAAATGATGCTTTTAAAGTTTTTTTAAATTTTGTAATATAATGTTCTAAAATGTTAGCCTCTTAATATAATTTATTCTTTTATCATCCTTTTATTTTTCTAATACTTTTATAGAACAAAGAAATATCTGTCTAGACTCTTGATTCTGAATTAACAAGATCTGAAATAAAGTGGTCTTAACTCTACTAAGAAAAAGGTATTTGTTATGCTTGTATACAAAATTTTAAAAAGTAGATCAATGTCTACTTAGGAATGTTATAATTTGTCATAAGTACAGCTTTTTAAAAAAGCTAAGCAATACACTGATGTTTGCTAAAGTAAATTTTCTAAATTCAATAAATAGGAGCATTTCTTTGTGAGTTTTTCCTCTTATGTGGGCTTTGTGTTGAAACCCTGTGTTTGTTACTATAAGGACAGCTTTGTAACTGAAACCTGTAGAGGTGATAGACCTGTCACTGATATGCTCAAATTTGAACTTCCATTTTAATTGGATTTGTTTGCAGGGTTTATGAATAAAAGACTCTGATTTTCTAATTAGAATTGATAGCATATTTTCTGACAGTGTTAACCTGATCCAGGATCCAGATGCCTTTTGATTGATTATAAGCAATTCCTTAATACTTTCCACTTCTACTAATGCATTGACTTAAGTGATACATTTAAATGAAATTTTATTTTCTCATCATCTTCTATGAAATATAGTGAACCTGAGTTTGATATTTTTAATTGTGTTGTTTGTCAAGCTCCTAAGACAACTTTTTTTTTTTTTTTTTACTTTAAGGTTGGTAAAATGTCTTGGTTTCCAAATAGGCTGATCATTTCACCAGGTTTATTAATCTATATTTTTTCAGAACTTAGAAATAATTAGTAGGAACCTGCACTTAATTCTCAATCATTCATGGTAGTTATGTTCTATGAAGTCACCTCGAACACTAAATTAGCAAATACTGAACCATTGTTCTTAGAAGAAATAGAAGATTTGGTTCATAAGGTTGTGAACCTCTGATCGTAACATTTTAATCAACCAGTAAGTAGATAACTTTGTTTTACTTGTGTTTCTGTTTAAAGGTACCTTACTTAATATATACTGTTGATTCGTTAACATTGAACTCATAGCCAGCAGCAGTATGACAAATACCTGGATGAAGTTTATTTAGCGTGTGCCTTTATCTATAAGACAAATCACAGTTGTTTTGTGCTTGGACACACTAGACAGTACTTCAGCAGTATGCTTGGGGGCCACTTTAGTCAGCAAGATCACCACCAAAAAGCACAAAAGTGCAAAAAAAAAGGAAACTTGTTGACATATGAGAACTACAGAGTATCACCTTGTTTGAGCTCTGCACATGCACATTGGTGACTCACATTTTCACTGTTCTGTGCAAGTCAACAAGTAACTATGAAAGTGCCACAAATACTGATCTTGGAGTAGCAAATACATTTTAGTGAGTAGGCCAATTTGTAGATGTGGAATATCTGAATAGGGAGGACTGTGTTATTGCCTGAATTTGAAGATAAAGCATCTGAGACTCAGATGTTAAGTAACTTCAGTTCAGTAAGCATCTACTAAGCATGTATAATGAGTAGGACAGGGTCCATTAGTCTAGACTTATGCCCCTAGTTGTTCATTGGCCTTAAGATTTATATCTATATTCATATAAGTGTTTACTTAAGAATGAGGCTGATCATGTACCTCACGTCTCTAATCCCAGCCCTTTGGCAGGCTCAGGTGGGAGGATTGATTGAGGCCAGGAGTTTGAGACTACTCTAGGTAACATAGTGAGACTTTGTCTCTGCAAGAAATCAAAAAATTAACCAGTCATGGTGGCACACACCTATAGTCCCAGTTATTAGGGAAGCTGAAGCAGAAGGATCACTTGAGGCCAAGAGGTTGAATCTGCGGTGAGCTGTGACTGTGCCACTGCACTCTAGCCTGGGTGACAGAGTGAGATTCTGACTCAAAAATAAATTAAAAAAAAAACTTACTGAATCTAAATGTATTTATTTCTATGTTCTTTCCTTAACATTTGTCATTCTTCTAAAAAACAAAGTTAGTTCTTAAAACTTCGGGTAACTATTTTAAAAGTAAAATTTGATGTCAAGTCTTCTCTTGTCTCCCTCTAGGATGACCTTATAGATTTCTTGTATAAGATTCAGTACCTGTGACTGGGCTTGGTGGCTCAGCCTGTAATCCCAGCACTTTGGGAGGCCGAGGCAAGTAGATTGCCTGAGCCCACGGGATCGAGACCAGCCCGGGCAACCTGGCGAGACCTCGTCTCTACAATAAAATAAAAAATAGCTGGGCATGGTAGCGCACATCTGTAATTCTGGCTACTCAGAAGGCTGAGGCAGCAGGATCACTGGAGCCCAGAAGGTCGATGCTGGGGTGGCCGTGAGCATGTGTGCCACTGCACTCCAGCCTGGGCGAAGGAGGGAGACTCCAACTCAAAAAAAAAAAGATTCAGTACCTGTAATATTATGAATGCATACAGTACCTGTAATATTATGAATGCATACAATTTACCCCACAGCCAAGAACTGAGAGATAGAGGGTGAAGAGGAGTCATCAAAAGTGCAAACAGTCTTAGATTTTGTTCCTGACAGACTTCTCCAGATTCTTTAGCATGTTAAAGAATACACAATGATCAATACTGGAATTAATGTTTCAAAAACTAGCTTATTCTTCATGGAAAATCAGTACTGTGGAGACCTAGGCCTGCCATTTTTCAAGACAAACCTGTCAGCATCTAGGGAACTAACGGTCCCGTAGTTTGACAGAATAGTGCTCTAGTATATTTTGCTTAATGCCAAAGAGTTTTATTGGGAAGTAACTTTAAAAACACCTCAATGTGTGCTTATTTGCCCCATGCTGTGTGGATGCCCTGAAATTTGCCATGTACTTTAGTTTATCTAAAGATTTTATATTACAGCCATCAGACCTTTCAGAAATTGGAGTTTTATCCACGAACCTTAAACCTTCCACAGACTGCCAGCCTTGAAATCTCTTTTATAAGAGCCTGCCTTTCCTGGCATTCTGGACTTCTTGAATCTGGCACATGTAACCATACCCTGTCACAGTATGCTTCTCTGAACTGCCTGCCTGACTTTCCTTCCTTGAGCTCTTATGAAGAATACTCCTGCATATTTGCCACACCTTGGAGCCTGTGCGGGCTCCCAGGTTTTAGCCTGGTTGTCTGTCCCTTCCTGCCACAGTCCTAATGAATTGTTGGAATCATTGTTGGTTTGATTATGTTTCCACAGTGAAGTAAAATTTCCCTTTACCATAAACAACTAATTAGGTTTCAAAGAAATTGCCTCTGTAGATGTGTGGGTTAGAAGGATTATAGTGCAGTGGTTTAGAGTGTGGGCTGTTCAGTTGGAGGTTCTGATTTCTCACCTATTAAAAGGAGAGATGTGTACAGATTCAGTGAGATAATGCATATAAAAGCATATAGGAAAAGCAGCTATTGCATAGCAACGGCTTAATAAGGTACTAACTAATTGTATTACAAAATTTCATACTCTTTTGCAACCTAGCAAATAGTCCACATAGACTTTGAAATACCTTATCAGATTGCACCTAGTATGTGAAATTGGTACTTAAATACAGTCAAGGGTACACATTATATATGTGAAATTATGAAATAGGAAACATCTATATTAGGCAAATTGTTTATAAACTTGGACTTGTGAAAATACTCATTTTGATTCTTTATTTCAATACAGTATATTTGTGTATCAGAAAAATAATAATATAGGGATGCTGGTCAGTTATAAAAGTAACTTTATTTATAGAGTTGGACATTCTATTTATGTCTGCAAAAAATGGCTATTGGTAAGATCATGAACCAAAATAGTGTTTAAGCAAGTTCTAGCTTTTGGAGAGCATATGTAAGTGTGTATTTTTAAAAACCTTCTGTCTTCTGTATTGACCTACATGTAATAGTCATGAATATAAACTTGAGTGAAGGACTATAGGGAGTTGTATTGTCAATCTTTCCCCCGTTCTCGCTAAACTTTCTTCTTTAATGTCTTCTTCCTCCAGCCACACACTAGCATGGGCTGCTTTTTACAGCACTGCAGGTTTTTCCAGTGAGCAGCAGTTACCTATTCTTGGACTCACATAACATAGAAGTTGATCAGTTGAATAGATTCAGTGTGGCCCCTTCTGCAACTGCTTATCTTGTTCACTGGTTGCTTTGTAATTGTTATTACTTTGAAAAGCATTTCTTTTTCATCTATATACTCTGATTATATAGCAGGAGACTTTTTGCCATTGAAGTATATTTCTTATCAAGATGTTTTTCTTCCACTTTATAAATAATAGTATTATTAGACATAGGATGAAGCTCTCTTGTAGTCAGTGCCAAAGGAAACAATACAATAGGCATGGGCAGTGGGGGCTGAACTAGATAGAGCCTATCTTGTTTTTCTTTCTTGCCTTTAATCAATGCTTGTATTCTCTTAAAACTTTCTTATCCATCTTTTGTGGGCACTGTTTGTGAATTTCCTCCCTTTCTTCCTTTTCTTTTTGTGACAGTGTTTCTGTTTCTGTAATTTATCAAGGTGTCACATACAACAGTCTTATTGTATTGTGCTAAAGACATTCTCCGTTTGCAAGAGGAGAGAGTCTTTTTGTTGTTGGGTTTTCTTTCCTTTTGGATTAAGTAGGGCATTGCTAGTTGTTTTGCCTTTGGTCTTTTGAATGTGTTTCAGTTCCTAACTTTCTCTGTGAGTATATTTTTATCTTTAAAATGGATTGGATCTCCTCCAAAGCAGAATTAGTGTCTTCTTTTAATGAATTTTCCATCTATGACAGTATCTGTTCTTTATTGTGACTTAAACATCTTTTAGTTGGTTAGTTAATTTGTTTGTTTGCTTGTTTGTTTAGAGATAGGGTATCACTATGTTCTCCAAGCTGGTCTTGAACTTCTGGCCCCAAGTTATCCTCCTGAGTAACTGGGTCTACAGGTACACCACCATGCCTGACTCTGTGACTTTGGACTGTTGCACCTTTCTTGCATATGGGTGTCTGCAGGATCCTTTTCTCTTTGTTTTGTTTTCTCTTTTGTCTTTTAGTCAGAAGAGCTTAGCCAAGGAGCAGAGAAAACACATAAAGCTTTTGTGATCAAGAATGGCATAAGTTTTAAATCTGTTTTATCATTATCCATTAAAAAGTGCATCTTTTCCTTACTATTTAGTTATACAGACAGTGAATTTGCTAGAAGCCACACAAAGCTTGCTTTCTTGTGGGGTTGGGAAAATGGCTAGAATATAATTTAAGGGAGCAAATTTACATATTCCCTTTGTTTTCTTATAAGATTTATTAATCTCTGGTACTTTTTTTAGAGACACAAATTTAGAGATCATGAGAGTGGTAAGTGCTGGGGGCAACTTTTTGTTTTATTTGCTACCAATAGTAGTCAGAAGCAGCCATCAGTGCCATTAGTATTTTTTACTTTCTGAAAATTGATCCTGTCTATTGCTTGTTTCCATTTTGTGTTGGATATGACAGCCATTCTGATCATTATTATTTCAGAACAAATACCCAGTGAGTTATTTATACAGCAAGAACATACCAAAGAAAGCTTTTTGGTAGAATGAGTAACTCAGTGTCTGTTTTATATCTTAGTTTAGATAAGCCCTGATCCAGACTCAGTCTTACCAACTGACTTCACATATGAACTTAGTAAGACAGGGCTCTTTTGAGTGTCACCTTTAATAACCCCTCTAACTTTTATGAATGGACCAGATTAAAACGCAGTTAAATACTGAGTAACATTGAATGAATTTGTTGATTGGTTGTTAACATGTTTTTGGTCTATCCTGATGTACTCATGTTTCCATGTGTTTTCCTTTTAAATACAGTCAGTTCTGGAAATAGGACTAGTTTGAACCCATGGATAATGGCTGTTTTAATCAGGGATTTGCTGTTTAACTCACTTTTATTTTTCTTAGCAAGATACTCAACTTCTTTGATGCTTCATTTTCTCATCTCTAAAATTAGAGAATTGGTGTCAAAGATCTCTACGGCTTCTGCCTTAATAGTTCTGTGATTTCTAAGATGACTTGGAGGGAGTCTCTCAATATCTTTCTCTGGGCATAAGACATCTCAGAAACTGCTTATTACAGCATATCTGGAATGGTTGTCAGCAGCGCCCCCTGAAAGCAAGTTGTGTGGAACATTAATTGGCAAGATGCTTTATTATAAAAATTTGTACATTGGCAAATTGAAGCCTGTCAAAACTCAAGGAACAAAGAAACTTGCCAGAGTGATTTCTAATTCTTTACCCATAAAAACAAAGAGATGACAGCTATTAATATCTCACTAAAATTGTGTTCCACAGATGGGAAGACTGGTGTTTTGAAACTCTGTTTCAAAAAAGATAGCTAAAGGAAAAGAGGGAAATGTGGAGAGGAATATCGTCATGGCCAGAGTAACCAAGCAAATTTTATAAAAGGAAAGCTGTCTGGAGTCTTTGGGTGAGCAATATTAATGCCCTGAATTATATGCAAAAACATATGATATTACTGGATTGATAAGAGACTGTTGAAGAGAAGTTTGAAAAAAGTCCAGGGGGCAACAAGTGTAACATAAGGACAGAGTAGAAAAGGATTTGAGAACTAGAAAATCATTTTATCTGATTTAGTATTGGGAATGCTTCTTCTAGCATTCTTTCCTCTCATTGTATTCTTCAGGTGAGTATCTGGCTCACTAATATTTATTCCCTGCCACTAACATATGAAAAGAATCATAAGAATTAACATTTCTAGGGAGCTTATCACTACCAGTCACTGTTCTATATGCTTTATAAAAATAACTCATTAAATGCCCAAGACAACCTTAGAAGTGTTACCAAACACCAGGGGTTCCATCCAGGTCCTGTTGCTCACAGCATAGAAGGCCAACCACTGAGTTGAATATTGCCAGGGATGAAGATTTTTTATTTGGGTAATATCATCCAAGCAGATTGGGAGATTCATTCTCAAATTTATCTCCATGTTTCACTGAAGTAAGGAGTTTATATTGTGGGGCAGAAATGTAGAAACAGGAAATTTGCAGAGACAAGAAAACAGATTTAGAAAATAAGGTGGGGTTTTGTGTCTCATTTTCTGGATGAGGTGATCTGGAGAGTCTCAGTCTTTTGATACTATAGGCTTGAGGGTTGGTTTCCTGAGAAGGGAACTCAGATAAGACAACGTTTCAATCTTTAAGGTCAGTAAGGTCAGTTTCTATGGCTATTAAAAAAAACGTAATTATTAGTTCTCTGGGGAGGTTGAGCTGGTTTCAGAAGCAGGGAGAACATTAAGGCATAGAAAGTACATGAGTCAAGAGGCAGTTGTGTTATGGTAATAAACAGCCTCTAGAACAGTGGTATCTTTCTTACCCACTAGATGTCTGTGGTGGGTCAGCTCCTCTGCTCCAAGGTATGCTCACTCTAGGATACAGGCCAGCCTCATTCCTGACCATTACTAATCATAATGACAGAAGAGAACATGGTAGATCTTGTCCTGGCTCTTAGCGTTTCTGCTTAGAAATTACACATTTCTTTCTTTTCATTTTTTAACATTTAAACTTTTTATTTTGAAGATGTGGAGTACAATTCAGGGTTAGGTATACAAATGGTCATTGTGCAGGTACTCTTGTTGATGAGGTTTGTCCCCCCCCCATATGTTTCTTCTATTCATGTTTCACTGGTCAAAGCAAGTCATATTCCATGCCTGGTGTCAGAGGAATGGAAAGTAAAATCCTTCCACAAAGGGGTAGTGTGTGTTTATAAATAATGATACACTCTAACTCAGAGAGGATAAGTAGCTTCCCCCAGGTCAACCATCTGGTAGGTGAAAGAGCTGAGATTCTGAACTCAAGTAGAGCAGAATCTATTGTATTAACCTCAACTTTATTTTGTCTCTTCAGTTGCCTGACACACAACAGGAATTAAAATGGATTTTGAGAGCATCCCATAAATTTATCTAGATTTTTTTTAGTGTTCATATTACTGAACAACCACATGCAATGTAAAAATCATAACGGTAAGTAGAATCGTGTTGATAGTATAGCATTAGGGTTAAGAATGAACACTTTGGAGCCAACAGTGCTTGTGTCTATCTTGGGGAAGACATAATCTCTCTGTACCTTATTTTTGTTATCTGTAAAATGGGGAAAATAATAGTGCCTATCTCATGCTTAGGTGAGCATTAAATGAGTTACTGATTAGCATAAAGTACTTGGAATATAATTATTATATGAGTTTTCATTACGATTTTCCTCTTCTATTTTAAGTGTAACCAAAATATGTTCGAAGACTGTTGCTCACCACTTTAGCCATCATCTGCCTTCAGGCATGGTAGGCATCTCTCGTCCTTCAGAAAGTGGCTTTTTGCTGGCTCTTTGAACCAGTCACTACTTGTTTCTCCCCTCTCTTGTTTTAAGATACAAAAGATGCCTTCATTTCTTTATTTTTAAAAAATGTCTCACTGTGTCAGTGAAACAGATGATAATTATAAATGCTTAGATTTATTTGCATATAAACAGGGAGTATACAATAACCTGTTTTGACAGAATTTTTCCGCCTAGTTGCTATGACATTATTATTCTGCAAAAACATTTGCTGGTGTTTGCCCACCAACTGCTCTTCTGTTTTTGAAAAACACTTTTACCCCTGTTGAGAGTATCCTGGATGGTTATACATCAGAGAATTGTTTTTTTCCCCTTGGAGTTTTACCTGGTGTAATATAAAATTATTTTTCAAATTGGTTTCCATTCATTTCTCATCTCTTATGATATTATTCTGTCCATTATTAGTTCCTTCCATTTCCCCACTAATGATTCTCATTTTTTTGTTGTTGTTGCATTTTAGCTACTTGTCGGATCAGATGCTGACTGAATAATATCCACGTTTGGTTGCGATCAGATTGTTTAGAAAGGATATAGGGAAGAATGACTTTCTCTTTCATTCTTCAGATTTTAAAAATCGACATTCTTTTAAAAGTTCTTGTGCCCTTTGAAATCTTGTTGGTATTTTAAAGTCATGCTGACAATGGTGTGAAGGACAAGACTAGAAGATACTTTCTGATTTGTTTGTGTGTCTCCTAAAAGTGTACTCTCTGGCTTTAATACATAGTATGTGAACATGTTCATAGTGTTTCATAGCTGATACCATTTATAAGAATGTGCTCAATATAAAATGGACTGACAGTGGAAACAGTGAAAACACAGAAAGCAATATGTAGACTAAAGACTGCTTAAGTATTATAGAAGGTAAATGAGGAATGTGCTCAATATAAATTTTAAGTCACAATGACAGTGGAGGGATCAAGACAGTATAAAGGAAATAAAATGGACCGGGCTTGGTGGTTCAGCCTGTAATCCCAGCATTTTGGGAGGCTTAGGTGAGCGTATTGCCGGAGCCCGCGGGTTCGAGACCAACCTGAGCAACTTGGTGAGACCTCATCTCTACAATAAATCAAAAATTAGCTGGACATGGTAGCGCATGTCTGTAGTTCTGGCTACTTGGAAGGCTGAGGCAGAAGGATTGCTGGAGCCCAGCAGGTCAATGCTGGGGTGGCCGTGAGTGTGCCACTGCACTCCAACCTGGGCGACGGAGTGAGACTCTAACTCAAAAAAAAAAAAAAAAAGAAAGAAAGAAAGAAAAGAAAACAAAATAAGCCGGGCTCAGTGGCTCAGCCTGTAATCCCGCGCCTTGGGAGGCTGAGGTGAGTGGATTGCCTGAGCCCGCGGGTTCGAGACTCGCCTGGGCAGGCGAAACCTCATCTCTACAATAAATCAAAAATTAGCTGGACATGGTAGCGCATGCCTGTAGTTCCAGCTACTTGGAAGGCTGAGGCGGAAGGATCGCCGGAGCCCAGCAGGTCGAGGCTGCGGTGGCTGGGAGCGGCCACTGCCCTCCAGTCTGGGCGACATAGTGATACTCCAACTCAAAAAAAAAAAAAAAATTCCCAAGGGAAGCTTCTTCTACCAAAGACAATGACTGACTGGACTTAAAAAATGATGACTTCTATAAATATGTCAATATCTGC
>CAUYQG010012161.1:0-10174 GCA_963574415.1 Tarsius wallacei
GGTGGCTCAGCCTGTAATCCCGCACTTTGGGAGGCTGTGGTGAGTGGATTGCCTGAGCCCACGGGTTTGAGACCCGCCTGGGCAACTTGGCGAGATCTCATCTCTACAATAAATCAAAAACTAGCCCGGGTGGTAGCACGCACCTGTAGTTCCAGCTACTTGGAAAACTGAGGCAGAAGGATCACCAGAGCCTAGCAGGTCGAGGCTGCGGTGGCCTGGAGCGGCCACTGCACTCCAGTCTGGGTGACAGAGTGAGACTCCAACTCAAAAAAAAAAAAAAAAAGTTGCTAGGGGTGAGATCAGATGAATAGGGAGAGTGGGGTGTGAGGATCATGCCAGTTTTGGTCAAAAACTGCTGAACACTCAGGGTGATGTGGGCAGGTGCGCTCGTAAATCATCCATCACGAAAGGGGCAAATGCATTAAAAAGAATCTCAAAAAAAGAAAAAAATATATCTGAAGCAGAAAGAAGTCTCTCACAACACTAGTTGTACACTGATGCCAATGGGTTCTTAGAACAGTCACCTAGTAAGGGAAGGCTGTACCGCAAGGGGCCTGCTTTCCAAAAATAATTCTATTTTTGTTTTGGGGTTCCCCTTTATATGCGGTTTGTTTTCAGATTTTTGCATCTACAGATAATGCTGTATCAAACAACCTTGTATACACATTATTTTATATATTTGTCAAGATATCTTTAATATGTCTCTGCTACAAATATCTGAAATTTGATGGGTTTTAATTGAAATAGAAAATATGTTTCAAAGGAAATTTGTTTTTGTTTGTTTCAGAATTCTTCATGTGTTATACTTTTTTTCTTCTTTTTTAATTGGTCTGGGTATTACATCCAAATTTTAAAAGATAATTAGATGATGATTACATGGATAGGTAGGTAGATAATGATAGGTAGGTAGATAGATGGATAGATAGATAGATAGATAGATAGATAGATAGATTCATTCAATCAATTCTTCCATTCAAGAGCCTCTAGAAGGCAAACATAGCAATATGAAATGATTGTCACTCATGGAAGAAACTACCTAGCTACTTATCAAAATTTACTTTTACTTTATCTTCTTGTTAGACATAAAATCAAAACACATTCCTCAGCCTTCTCTTTTGCTCACATGGTATCTAAAGGGATAGATAAAGGTGTTATATGCCACTCAAAGGTCTGTTTTCTAAAATCCTTTCTAGTGTGATCTCTGTGTTTATTCTCCACTTCAGTGGTTCCCTCAACGTGTGGTTCCCAGATGAGCAGGGACATCACTGGGACATTTTTAGAAATGTAAATTCTTGGGTTCCACTACCTTGAATCAGAAACTTTCAGAGTAGGCTGAACAATTTTGTTTTAACATGTTCTCTGCATGATTCTGGTGCACACTAGTTTGAGAATTACTGCTCTACTCACTGGCCAAAGGCAGAGGACTCTGGACTCCTAAAGAAAGAGAAAGAGACACAATATGTAAAGTGCCTGAATTTCTGAATGACATGTGACAGGCCATACTGTAATCAGGACCACCTTTATAGGTCTTTCACTTTAACAAGAGCGATCTGTTTCTTTAAACCAAAAGACACTTGGAACAACAGCAATATATTAGTGACACAGGTCCCCAGTCTTTGCTGGATATAAACAGTTCTTAGTGTCTAAAACATGCTTTTTGCCATCACAATATATAGTTATAGAGATGGGTAAGCAATCTCTCTGATGTGTAATAAAGTACAGGCAAAAAGAGGCTAGATCTCTGAAGATTATTTGATATAACATATTTAACAACCTAGCATTTTAGTGACTCCAACCATTTTTTGTTTGATAATTTTATTTGCTTTTCTTTTATTAAAAGTTGTTTCTGTAGCTATGGAAAGCTGTTGTTGGCCACTACATATGGGTCAACCTAAGAAGATGATGTAATGGTTCCGTTATTACTAAAGAGATAATAATGTAGCTTTTCATAGGACTTTGAAAGACTACTGCCTTTTCTCACATTGATTGACTTTACAAGGGTGTCTGACGATATAAAACCAAAAAGATCTAATAAAAAGAAGAGGAAGAAGTAGTCCCACAATACAAGTCTTGTCTTTATCTTTTTCTAAAGTATACATTGGATCAGGGCCTAGGTATGTTTCTCTGCTTAGCAGTACCAATATTTATCATAAAAGTTGAGATGGACATGCTATCTAAAACATTTGCAAAGGCAGATATCAAGTTTTGTTGGGTACAAATACATTTTTTACATTCTGTCCTGGAAATTGTTAGTTATTTTCTACTTGACTATTTCACAAAACTATAATTTGTTTTTTGTGAAAAGCTTTTATGTGTCACTGAGTCAGAAAGCTCTGTACAGGATTGATTACCATGGATAATTAAGTATCAGATCCAAATTATCCTTGGTTCAGTAATTACCTTTCTCTTGGAACTTTTGGCAGAATACGTCATTCATATAGTTAATGGCCATTTCACACAACCTAGTGAATGCAGTCTCATTTTGCATGGTGATGCACTAATCACTTTTAATCAGTGATTCAGGAAAATCCTGTTTTATTATAGGATAAGTATAGTAAAACATACCACCTTTCACTTAGAAGTAATTATCATTAATCTTTTTATTCAAAGCAAAAAGAGAAAGGCCATTGCTGTAGAGTTAAGAACAATTTAAAATAAAAATGAACAATTGAACTATACTGAAAAAAAAACTGTTGAAGGTTCACTGGAAGATGTATCATTTGACTTGGTGGCCAGGAAAGAATGCTTAAAAAGTAATAAATTATCATTAGCTTGTTAATACAAGGAGCCCTAATATGCTCTGCTATGATTTATATAATTATATTAATTAAAGCCACATTTATGTAGCACTAACTGAACTAAATTCCCAATATAATTGTAAAAAGTTATTCTGAAACATATTCATCCTTCAGAGTTGAGGGCAAATATTTTAATAACTGAATGTAAAAGGCTATGTATTTCATACACATCAAAGACAAAATTAGAACAAAACTGCTGAGAAAAGAAAGGCTAAGAACATTTATTCTAAACATGATCCGTTTTGAAATAGAGAAGAAAAAAAGTTTCCCTGTGTATTTTCACAAGGCCAGCTTAAGAAAATCATCCAGGGATGAGTTTCCAAAGAAATTGTAAATGTTCTTTTCAGACATCTGCAAGTACAGTGAACAAAGCAGTCTTTTTGGATTCAAATGAGATAAAATTCAGTAGGAAAACCTTCTTCTTTTGAAGTTTACTACACTTGACTAGGATCCTCTGCAGTCAAATTTTCCTTATAACATTGAATTTAGAAATGAGTGTTTTTCATCTAAAAGATTGTTTTTTCACACTCATTGTATTCTAGATGCCCCATGAATCTCAGAAAATATTATAATATATTTAGATATTTTACTAAATTTAAAATAAGCCAAAAATTTCAGAATCTTCATTTCTAAAGAACTTGTTTGGCTTTCTTTATTAAGATCTGCCATTTGGATTGGGACTTATAGTTCTTTGTAAGTTTGCATGGGAATCATTAAATCACAAATCACAATTTGTGAAGGCATTGTGCAAGATGATTGTCTACAATAGTAAACTGCATCAAAAAATAAAACACAACAGTCAACCCTTTATTTATGTATTTATTTAGCTAATTATGTATTTATTTTACATTTCATAGAGATGTTAATAAGAATTATTTATTAAGCAAAATTAAAAGTTGATTTAATTTGAAACAGAAAGCTTGCATTCTCTGTTTCTATTAGTAGAGTAGGAGCTATAAAACATATGTAATACTCTGAAATGGAAAAATTGCTAATTGAAATAAATTCAATAGAAAAAAGTGGAGGAAGTTAGCAAAAATATGGGAAAAAATTATAAAACTACACGGAAAAAAGCCTCAGTAGTAATTAAATAAAAAGTAAAACAAATAGTTTATTACTAGTTAATAATTTTGAAAACATTTTTCTCGCTTGTTATTTTAGACCTCTTCTCATTTATGCTATGAATTTTGTTTTGTGTATATTTTTGCATTTCAATAGTGCTCTGTACATAAGTTTTTGGGGTCTATAATTTTTTTATTAGTGTAATAACAGCCTATTACATTATCTATAGAAAGTTACCTTACACTAAGCCCTTTCATGTGCATAACTTCATTTAATTCCTATATAGGCAAGATGACTAAGAAAATGATTAGTTTTCCTTGGAATGGTTTATGAACATTGTTTTTAAATTCATATTCTGTTTCTATCTTGAATAATGGTTGCCTAGTCTCCCCCTAAATTCTCAGATCATATAAAAAACGAATCCAAAATGAGGAATGGGGCTAGGAACTCTTCCCTAGTTCTTGTTCTCATTCTATATTTCTAATTCAATATTCCCATGTGTATATAGCTAAGAAATGTGACTTCATGAGTTTTTGTAAAAAGTGCTGTATTAGAAGGTAGAATATTGATATTCTTTTTTTTTGAATATTGATATACTTAAAGGTCTTTTTTAATCTAATGTATGGCCTTAAATAACTCATTTAACTTTTTTTACTATTTTAATATACTTTCTTGATCCCTTACTTGACAAATGGGTTATGTTATCACTGAGACTCCTTTAGTTTTAAAAATATGAGTTGAAGACTACCTTGGCTCATTCAAATATGTGTTACTTTACCAAAGGGAACTTCTAAACTATAGAAAAGGGTTTAAAACAAAACAAAACAAAATTGAAATTCTGAGCTGTCACCTGTTATGAAAATACATAACAGAGATAGGAACCAAACAGTACTTGAGTTAAATGTGGCCAATAATTATATTTTATTTCACTTGCAGAGATTTTAAAAACAATTTCAGTTAGTTGCCAATGTTTTAAAGCTTTGATATTTAACATTTAAAATGTTTAGATTTATGATTTCTCATGAAGACTCAAGATATCTAGTTGCTATCTGCTGAAGCCCATTAGTGACTTTAAGAAGAGGCATGTACTATCCAGTTTACCACAGTCTTCACCAAGCCCTATTCTCAAACCTCAAACCTCTTATTTATTTATATTATCTGTTTGTCCTTTATAGACAGTAAGTTTGCTAACCAAGTATCCTACTCAGCAAATACGTGTCCCAAAATCCAATGATTAGTTTTGAAAAGACAAAGAAACCTATTTTAAAAATAAGTTTCAATCAGATCCAGTAGCTTCTGCTGCTCTCTCTCTCTCTTTTGTTTACAAGTTTGAATAGGTGATATAATTGTATAGTTCAAAAATTAAACAACATAAAATGTATGCAGTGAAACTGACTCAGAAACAGAAAACGAAACACTGCATGTTCTCATTCATATGTGGGAGCTAAATGGTTACAAGGATGGAAATAATAGACACTGGGGACACCAATAACAGGGGAGAAGGAAAGTGGGGCTAGGGTTTAGAATTCAGTAGCTTTTTAAAGATATTTTTTACAAATGGCAGAAATGTTATTGGCTGGTTGACAAACCAGTTACTACCTACATATGAGCACGGACCTAAGGAAACATTTTCATGAGTTTTATGATACAGTAAAATAAGAACAAATATTTTTGTTCAAGTGTACAGTAAAACAAGAACAGATATTTTTGTTCACTGAATGAGTATCCATCTGAAAATAGAAAATTTTCTAAATGAAAATTTTCAAGGATTTGTATAGCAAAAGAAAAATGGAAATTTTAGATATCTTAGCTCTCCTCTCTTAAAATGAACACTTTCTTGTAATCTACAAAGAGGATTGCCACAATTGGGTGGCTCAACTACGAAAAACTTAATAATACAAGCTTTCTTGTACTAAATTTGTAGCATCTTTAGATGTACTTTAAAAGCAATATTAAAAGAATGAAGATTATAAGTCACTAATTCATTTATACATCCATTGTTATTTCATTTATTTTTACAATAGTTTCCTTTTAAAATTTATTATTTTATTGTAAAAATGTGGGGTACAAATGAAGGTTAGGTACATACGTGGTCATCATACAGGTAAAATATGGGTACCCTTATTGATGTTGTGAGCCCCCTACTGCCAATCCCTTTCTTATGGTATTATGTTAATGTCCAGGGTCCACTTATGAGTGAGTACGGGTGGTACTCAGATCTTTGTTTCTGTAATAAATCACTGACTCTAATTCCATCCAGGTTGCTGCAAAGTTCATAATTTTGTTTTTCCTTATGACTACATAACATTCCATTGTGTAAATGTACCACATTTTCTGTATGCAGTCTACTTTCCATGGGCAGCACAGTTGGTTCCATGTTTTTGCTATTGTGAATAATGCTGCAATAAACATGCATGTGCAGGTATCTTTATAATAGAGTGATATGAGTTCCTCCAGGTATAGTCCCAGAAAGGGAATTGCTAGGTCATATGGAAGGTCGATTTTCAGATATTTTAGAAATTGCCACACTGTTTTCCACAGAGGTTGTACTAGTTTGCATTCCCACCAACAATGTAACAGTATTCCCTTTTCCCCACATTCTCTCCAGCATCTGTTAATTTTTTGAGTTATTGATGAAGGTCATCCTGACTGGAGTTAAGTGTATCTCAGTGTGATTTCAATTTGCATTTCTTTGATAATTAATGAGGCTGAGCATTTTTTCATGTATCTGTTGGTTGCTTGCATGTCTTCTTCTGAGAAGTGTCTATTCATATTTTTTGTCCATTTCTTAATAGGGCTGTTTGGTTTTTCTTCCTTTTGGCAAATTTGAGTTCCTTATAGATCCTGAATGTTAGGCCTTTGTCAGATATGCAATTGGCAAATATTTTTTCCCATTCTGTGGGCTGTCTCCCTGCTCTCTTGATGGTTTCTTTTGCTTTGCAGAAGCTTGTTAGTTTGATGAGGTCCCACTTGTCTATCTTATCTTTTGTGGCATTCACTTTTGGAGAATTGATCAGGAATTGGTTATTCCAATTTCTGTAAGGGTGTTTCCTACATTTTCTTCTATGATTCTTATAGTTTTCAGTTTTACATTTAGGAATTTGATCCATTTAGAGTTGATTTTTGTGTATGGTGATAGGTAGGAATCTTCTGAATGTGTAGAGCAAGAAATGGATGGAAAAGATGAACAAGAACCAAGAAAAACAAGGCAAAAACATGAAAGAATTATTCTATTTTTACAGTGGTTTCCTATATAGCTCCCAGATGTGATCTACTTTGCTAGAGTTACAGGGGTATGAAAATTCCCCTCCCCAAATGCAAAGGTTTCTGAGAATCCTTGAGGAAAATAGTTGAAGTTGAGAAATTAAACTCTTATATGTAAGATGAGTTTTACAAGAATCAATGCCTGGACCTATTGAAATCTTCTCCCTCATATTCAGGCAACAACTTACACTTTGTAGAACTTTTTGTAAATAGAATCATACATTTACTAACTATTATGAACTATTTGTGTATAGATTTTTTTCTTTGAAAATAAAATCTTTGTGGATTTAATTAATTAAGGTGAAGTAATACTGAATTGGAATGGGCAACAAAATAAATTAATAATGCCATTGAAAGAAAGATATATAGAGAAGCATATACAGAGATGCAGACATCAATAAAATATGACCATGTACATAAATAAATATGCCTTTGATATTTATCAAAGCAAGTGCTAACAGTTCACTCTATTTTATTCTTGAGAAGTATTTCCGTGTGTAACGTAACACAATCTGTTTATCCATTAGTCTCTTGGTATTTACTTTTTTTTCCCAGTTTTTGACTAAAATCACTATGAATGTTCCTGTATAAATCTTTGATGGATGTGTGTTTTCATTTCTTTGTTTAAATACTAAATAGTCAAATGTCCGGGTCATATTGTAGGTCTAAATTTAAAGTGGCTTTACAGTTTCACATTCTGAATTGTGGTGTGTAAGCATTTCAGTTTCTCCATATTAATAACCAATACTTGGTGTAGTAAGTCTTTTTAACATTGACTATTCTACAGATGTGGTGGTGCGCGTCTGTGGTACCAGCTACTTGGAAGGCTGATGTTGAAAGATCACCTGAGCCCAGCAGGTCAAGGCTGAGTGTCAATAAGGGTGTCACTGCACTCCAGCCTGGGTGACAGAGTGAGACTCTGACTCAAAAAAAAAAGAATTGGCCATTCTATTAAATGTACAGTGGTGCCATGTGACTTTAATTTGATCTCAGTGATTAAGCATTATTAAGCATCATTTTTTGTGTTTGCCATCTTAAATTGCTTTGGTGAAGTGTTTTTTCAAATTTTTTATCCAGTTATTAATTGGCCATTTCCTTATTATTTAGTTATAAGAGGTTTTTGCTATTCTGAATAAAAGAGCTTTATCACAAATATAAAAAATATATATGCAGGCTGGGCTTGGTGGCTCAGTCTGTAATCCCAGCACTTTGGGAGGCTGAGGCAAGTAGATTACCTGAACCTGAGGATTCGAGACCAGCCTAGACAATTTGGGAGACCTTGTCTCTACAATAAATAAAAAATTAGCTGGGCGTGGTAGCACACGCCTATAGTTCCAGCTACTTGGAAGTCTGAGGCGGAAGGATTGCCAGAGCCCAGCAGGTCAATGTTGGGGTGGCTGTGAGTATGCCACTACACTCCAGCCTTTGTGACAGAGTGAGACTTCAAGTCAAAAAAGAAAAAAGAAAAAGAAAATATGCTATAACAATATTTGTCAGAAATGGAAGGTATACTTGGTTAAACAAAATCTCTCCAAAATTCCTGTCCACATGGAACCTCAGAATGTGACTTTGTTTGAAAATAGGGTCTTTGCAGATTTGATCAATAAAATTAAGATGAGGTCATACTAAATTAGGGTGGGCACTAAATTGAATTATTAATGTAATTAAAAGAAGAATATACAGAGACACAGACACAAATCAATAAAACATGCCCATGTAGAGAAAGACAGAAATTGGAGAGATGAAACTTGCTCTAAAATAATACATAAACTTGCCAGTCAGCTATAAGAAGCTAGCAAAAGGCAGACAAAGATCTTTCCCTAGAGTCTCAGAAGGCCCCCAGAATTGTGAGAATTTATGTTGTTTTAAGCATCCAGGTTGTAGTAGTTTGTTATGGTAGCCCAAGGAAACTAATACATAAGAATAATTCTACAATTAAAAATCAATGCAATTTACTGCATTAACAACAGATCATAAAAACCACATGTTCATCTCAATATGTACAAAACATTGTTGACAAATGTGTGACTAAAAACTCTCAGTATGTTTGAGTTCCTGGTGGATCCTAGATGTTAGGCCTTTGTCAGATACCTAATTTAAAAAACCCATTTAAAAGCGGGCTGAGGACACAAATAGACACTTCTCAAAAGAAGACATCTGAGCAGCCAACAGATACATGAAAAGTATTCATCCTCACTAATCATCAGAGAAATGCAAATCCAAACCATATCCAGTAAGGATGACCATCATTAATAAATCAAAAAACAATAGATGCTGGTGCAAGTGTGGAGAAAAGGCGATGCTTCTACACTGTTGGTAGGAGTGCAAACTAGTCCAACCTACATGGAAAATAGTGTGATAATTTCTAAAGGAACTAGAAATTGACCTTCCATACAATCCAGCAATCCCCCTTCTGGAAATACACCTGGGAAACACAGATTGTTATACAAAAAAGACACCTGCACACTCATGTTTATTGCCACACTATTCATAATAGCATCCTACTGCCCATTGAAAATAGACCGAATAAGGAAAATGTGGTAAATATACCTGGTGGACTATTACACAACCATAAAGGACAAAATCATGGACTTTGCGGCAAATTGGATGGAGTTGGAGACAATCATACTTAGTAATCTGTCACAGAAACAATGAACCGAATACCACATCTCACTCATAAATGGGACCTAAACATTAATCATAATAGCACAAGGGAGGAATCAGTCACAGGACACTGCCAGAGGTGGGAGTAAGGGGACCATGTAACAACTCAAAGAGTATCTGTCCTAAATCAGGGTAAGCTGAGGACCAGTTGGAGGCCCAAACTCCACCTGCTCGTGTACCTAATCCTGACTTGTACTCCTCATCTTTATAGTAAAATAAGGTAAAAAAAATAATAAATAAAAATAAAGGGGGGGTGGGAGGGATAGGGGAAGCAATTAATGGCAGTAAATACCTGTCTGGGGATGGGGGGACACTTCTTACAAACAAGGGTGCCTGAATGAGACATATTTGTGTACCTAACCCTTAAATGTACCCCTCAATATCAC
>CAUYQG010012165.1:0-15760 GCA_963574415.1 Tarsius wallacei
CGCTACCACGCCCGGCTCATTTTTTGATTTATTGTAGAGATGAGGTCTCGCCAAGTTGCCCAGGCGGGTCTCAAACCCGCGGGCTCAGGCAATCCACTCACCTCAGCCTCCCAAAGGCGCGGGATTACAGGCTGAGCCACCGAGCCCGGCTTGGATTTCCCTTTATTGTGTACATTCTTTATTAAGAGAATGCACTATTTTTAGAATCAGAAAGAAAGATGTAATTGTGTAGCAAACTACTTGTCCAGGCAGAAGTTCACATGTTTTTTTCTGTGAGAAAATACATAAGTGAAAGAAACTTGGAGTCACTAGGGAAGAGATAGGTCAATTGCTTGAGGATTCCCCAGAGCATCAGAAGGAAGAGACCCAGATCCTAGTCCCTTCTTCCTGGCATTCAAAGTAATTGAAACTGTTGGGTGGTTTCAATAGCTCTCACCATGTCCCAATCATGAGAGAGAATGATAAACCCTTAATGCAAAATCATCCTGAGGATAGAAAGTGGCAGGGCAAAATGAATGGTTTTAAGGAGAGTTGATTGGTTGTACTTTGGTAGGGTGAAGGCAGGAAACTATCCTGCCCCACAGTTTCCTGCTCTGATCTGCTGCCTCCTGGGGACATATGGAGTATCACTGAAGCAGTCTCTCTGATAAAGAGAGACACTCTTCATGAAGGAAAGATGTAGACTCAAACCATTTAGTTGATGCCCTAAAAGGAGACATTAGCTTTCTTTGTACTTCCAGGTTGATAGAATGGGACGAAACAGTTATCCTATTTTATGCTTAAGAGAATAAAATCAGCTAAGAATACACAAATAAGATGAAATGTTGAGATAAATTACTATAAAATGAGATGAAATGGTATAATAGGTCAAGAATGATTAAAATTAGGCAAAACTCCTCAATAATTATAAAAAGAAGATGAGATTAAAAACACTGAGATTATATGAGTAGCAATAAAATAATTAGCTGAAAGAAAATCTCACATAAATATTGCTAACATGCTGGTGCACATCTTTTGAGATACTCTATAAATGAGGTAATGCCATACAGTGCTGTTTATAACTTGTTTAAAATATACCAAATGTATGCTGCACATCAATAAATATACATATTTATCACGACTTTTAGTGACTGTATAGGTTTCCAATTTATGGTGTAGTGACTATTTTTGACATTTTCATAGTAATGACCAAACTTGGAGGTTATGATTATGGTGGTAAACAGGAGTCTGTCTAAGTGGACACTTTCCTCCACAGATGTTTTTCTTTTTCTTGTAAAAATACAGCAACAAGGGTCATAGTTGTGTTCAGAATTAAGACACTGAGAATTCTCATGAATTAAAAGATAACTTTGAAGGTCAGCAGGACCCAGACAGAAGAATGTCCTGATTCATCTTCCTAACATTAAATGAAAAGGTTGAGTCAATGTTAGTTTGACCTGCTTCTCTTTTCCTGGGTCTTAAAGTGAAATATCTTCCAAAAAGAGATACTGCTTCTGCCCATTTTGATATAATAGCCTTGAGCTGAGATACTGGCAAATAAAAAGCTATCTATTTTAGTGGACAGAAATCTGGAGAGACGTTATGAATGTTCTGAGCCCTGGATACACTGATGATATTGCAGTCAGTATTACCTCTGTCCTACCTGGACAAAACCCTCCCTAACCATTTTCACTATATAATTCTAAATTAGGAAGCCTGTGGATTTATGTAAATGACTTATGATCCAGGAGGAGTAGAACACATGCTTAAGGGAAAAATACCTGGACCCATAAGAGTCTTTACGAGGACCAGAGAGAGAGGGTTTGGGGAAAATGTCACTGAAAAATATCTATGGTTTTTTTATTCTCACAAATAAATGTTTTAAAAAATTTCTGGTGATAAAAATAGCTTAAAACAGCTGAACTGTTCAGAGGGTCTAAAGTAAATCAAAACTGGCTAAATGCATCATAATTTATTTAGTCAGTTTTTTATAGATAGACATTTAGTTTGTTTCTAACTCTTCTGTTTCTTGGCAGGCAAGTATCTTTGTACATGAGTCTTGTCACATTTACTTGAACATACTCTTATGATAATTGCATTAAAATATAATTACTGAGTAAGAATTTATAAAACTTTAAAGTTTTGATACATATTGTTAAGTTGCCCTCTGATAACAACTTATATTTCCACAAAAAGTATATGAGAATAGTTGTTTTCTTAAGACTATCACCAATACTATGTATTGCCATTATATTAAAAATATTTTTTAAAACTTATCTAATCTGAAATGTGAAAAATGGTAATTTGTTTTATTTTTAGATTATGTGTGAAAAACATGATCATAATCATTATTATCATTTATTTAGAACTTCTTATGTGGACAACCACAATGGCAATTGTGCATATTATTTTCCAATCAGAATAGTTCAGTGAGGTAGGTTCTATGAATTCATATATTCATTGACTGTTTTTTTTCTAAAGCAGATTTATTGAGAGGACAGAAAAGCTCCTAGGGCAGGAAGGGACCCGAAGGGGTTGTCCAACTGTTTCTAATTTTTTAAAATTAATTTTCATTTATATCTTTTGCCCATTTTTCTGTTAGGATTTTAAGTACTCCTTAAATGTTAACTTTTTCCTTATAGTCTTCTTTTTTGGGGGCTATGTCTTTATTGGTACTTCTGTTGATCAAAAGTAACTGATAAATCAGGAAGTATGGAGGAAACTCTAAAACTGAATACAAACAGAAACAAATGAACCTCAATGTATATCAAATGTTAACAACTACATACAGAACAAAATTAATTAATACAAGTGACTTTTGGCTGTATTACTTTGATGTACACCCCCAAGGAGATATATTCCAAGGACAAAAAAGGACTACAAAGAAATGTTAAGCTTTACCTAATATGTTTGTTGTTGTTAGTAGAGGCATTGGTATAGTAATTTTGAAATTATTTGCTGACATTTAGAATCGAGCATATAAGGATAGATGGATTAGTGTTGCTGGAAACAGACTTATATTGAGGTCTAAAGGTGCTCAAACATGAAATGGTACAAGGAGAGGAAGAATTCTCAGGTGTTTAATTGGAATAGGAAATATGAACTTATCATTTTATATATGTTGGATTTATTTCTTAAAGCAACTTCTGGATTTGTAAACATGCTTCAACAGGAAGCAGGCTGCCCAAGCTATGCAGTTCCCAAGAAATGTCTACTCTCTTGTACTGTATCCTTTAGGTGTGGGCATGAGGACTGATTGGCAAGGAATTACTCCCAGAGCTAGGAACCATGGATATTAGGGAGTCCTCAGCGCTAAACCAGGGACTTGCTCTGTCACCACAATGGGGATTTCCACACTGACAAAAAGAACTTGATTACCACTATGAAAACATTGACTATGTAGTGTTTCCTTCTTTTCCCTTTTCGATTCCAAATCTGTCATCTTTGATGGGAAAAGAGCAGTCTCTGAGACTGAAAGTGATCTGGCCACAGGAGGCACACATGGAGAAAACTCCCCATCACCAAGAGATCCTGGACTTTCAACTTGATGATGTAACTGGATAGGACTTCACGAATATCTTCTGTGGGAAAAGGGAAGGGATTTTGCTTGGCAAGTCAAGTGCACTTGGATATTTGCGTGGCTGGAGGGACAGTCTGTAAAAGAGGTCACTTGCTAGCTGTCCCCAATATCTACTGCCCTTTTCCCTTATTATGAGAGAGATCTTGAATTTTCACAAGTTTCAACCTCTCTTGCACTTACTCTTGGCCATGAGACCAAGTTTTGGCTAAAGGGGTGTAAATGGCAGTGTTGTGACAACTTTAAGCTGGTGCCCTTAAAGGAGAGGAGGTGTGCCCTACTCTGCCCATTTTTTTCTACTTTTCTTCAACTGTGGATGAGGTGAGAGTTAGTGGAGCATTCTAGAGATGGTGCAATGATAAGAAAGGAAGAGTCTCAGTCCCTGAATGACCTTATGGAACAGGTCTCCTAAATTGGCATTGTACTATTTACTTCTAGATTGGCACACAAAAAAGAAAAAACTTCTAAGTAACTTTTTCAAAACATTGTTATTTTGGACCCTTGTTATATACAGCTAAACTTATATTCCAATTTACATATGTAAGATTATATCTTAATGCATTTTGGCATGCTAGCATTCCTTAAGTGCAAAGGAATTAAATTTCTTTGTATAAATTTATGTTAAGAGACAAAAGTATTAGTTTAAAAAGTTTAGATTATAATAGCATTTTATATGAATTGATTAGGAATTTATTTTTATACTGAGAAATGTAAGTTTTTCACGGGAAAACATTAATATAGATTCTTTCAAACAGAAGTTTGGAAAAAAGTGTTTGTTTTTACTCCCTTTATAAACGGGTGCTTTATATTTTCAAGTATTTTAATTGATTGCTTGGAAGGTATCTTTTCCAAACAGAAATATCTTTGGAAGCATGAAGATAGTCAAACACCATTTAAAAGCCCAGATGGTTTACATTAAATCTACAAATTTAGAGCTATTTTAGAAAGCTCAAAAACTTATTGTTAAAAACAATCAAGTAACATTAGCATACACGTACAAAATATAAATTGTTAAAAACAATAGAATACATGCAACTAGTAAAGACATGGAACTTTTTCTTTTCAATTTTGAAGTTTAAGCCGGGCTCGGTGGCTCAGCCTGTAATCCCGCGCCTTGGGAGGCTGAGGTGAGTGGATTGCCTGAGCCCGCAGGCTCGAGACCTGCCTGGGCAAGCAAGACCTCATCTCTACAATAAATCAAAAAATTAGCCGTGCGTGGTAGCTACTGGGAAGGCTGAGGCGGAAGGATCGCCGGAGCCCAGCAGGTCGAGGCTGCGGTGGCCGGGAACGGCCACTGCACTCCAGCCTGGGTGACAGAGTGAGACTCCAACTCAAAAAAAAAAAAAAATAATAATAATAAAAATGAACAGCCAACATTATCACTGGTTCACCAATTTGTATTTTTGAGAAACTATACCCTTTATAGGCACAGCAAATGTAGT
Organism: Tarsius wallacei; assembly: GCA_963574415.1. NCBI lineage: Eukaryota > Metazoa > Chordata > Mammalia > Primates > Tarsiidae > Tarsius > Tarsius wallacei. Next base: position 4,999 of record CAUYQG010012165.1, read on the forward strand.
GAAGTATAGATAGGAGCTTTCTTGAATCCTTTACCTCTCCATTCACAAAGGAATAGGAAAAAAAACCCAGAGGATTTGAACTAGACTGGAAGCTTGCTTGGCCATGAGTGGGGTGCAATGGGGTGGGGGCAGAAATTAAAGCATAAAATAAGACAATCAAAATGAGGCCATGTGTCAGAGATTCCACTTTGTATAGAACAAATCCCTAAATAAAGTGTTATTTCTACCTATTAGGCCCACTTAAGAAGATAAACCAGGGCTGGCAGTCAGATACACAGCTCTGGAGAATTTGAAAATCCTGCATCAGTTATTGTGCAAATGTGATCCTAATTCCTAGCCAACTTCACAAAACAGAAGTGCTATATCTCATGTTGTATGATAAGATACACTTGACACTTTGCATTTACATTTAATCTCAACAGTGTATTGATCTTTTCTTATCTAAGACTATGTCTGGCATATATGGTTGCAAAAACAGGGTGGCATGATTACAGTTTTGAGTTAAATAGATGATAGGCAGCCTACTGTAAGCTTACATTACGGTTTTAAAGGGCCTCTTACCTTAGAGATGGGCATTAGGAAATTCATCAATGAGAATTCTGTCTTGTTATTATTATTTTAGATAAAGTCACTTTGAGTCAACACCAAAACATACTTATGCATTTAAACACAATGTAAACATAGAAACAACAGAGTTTTTATACTCTTCCCTTTCTATTTTACCTAGCCATATCTCTTTCTAAATTATATATAGATCCACTACACTTTTAAAAGTTTGCCAAAAATTTCATTTAACTAGCCAATACTTTATTAACATGTAAGCTGTTTTATATTATTATTATTATTATTATTATTATTAACAACAATGTTCCTGGCGAGATGCCCCCCCTTCCCAAATTCTGATTAAAAAAAATAGAAACAAGGTCTTTCTATATTGCCTAGGCTGGTCTCGAACTCCTGGGTTCAAGTAATCCTCTTGCCTCAGCCTCCCAAAGTGCTGGGATAATAGGTGTGAGCCACTATGCCCGGCCCCACAATCTAATTTTTATTTTAGCTAAGTCCTCCATACACAGATTCAGATGTGGTACAGCACAACTGCAGGGTTACCATTTATACTAGAGTCTCTGTAAATAGTGGCCTCTGGAGTTGATTTATGCCGTGAGCTTGCTGCCACTCCAGTCTGGGTGGCGAAGTGAGACTCCAACTCAAAAAAAAAAAAAAAAACCATTGGAGGAAACAGAGTTAAGTGTACATGAGTCCTCTCTGTTCTAAAATGCCTTCCTATGTGCTTTAGCTATACTTAGATTAATAATGGCACTCGTTTTTCTTCTATCGGAAGAGAAACCAAAAAAAAAGAGAGATAACCCCAGATACTGGTAGGAGACAAAAAGATGGCAGTAAGAGAATGCAAAGGGGTAAGATAGCTACAGGAAAGAAAATGACAGAGCAGCTATTGTAAAGGCATGTCTCTAAAAGATATTCTGAGGGTTGGAAGAGAATAAACTTGTATTGGCCTAACTCTCTCACTGATAACAATTAAGAAGGAAAACACAATATTGAGAAAATAACTGTCTGAAAGCACAGGAGTATAAGCAAAGCAGGCAGGGGGATGGCCATTGAAAGCAAACACATGGGCTAAGCTCCACATTTACTTGTCTTTTCCTTTGTGGGCACTTTCTAGTTAACTCAGCTTCGTAAGGGATAAGTCCTAGCAGAAGGCAGCAGTCTTGTTGGGTTGAGGAGACACAAAGTCAGAACTTGGGGGCTCTAACAGTGGTTGAAATATGAAGATAAACTCCCAGAGAGAAAAGATCTTCAGGAGGAGAAAGTCCCAAATCCCACATGTAATACTAATTCTCTGAAGTTGGCCAATTCCTAAGATGCACATGTGTAGAGTAAAACGCCAAGAAAATAAATGAAAGCATCAGTCATGATTCTAAAGCACTAGTTAAGACTTCAGAGGAACTTGGTAAACACCCAAGCTTTATGTTGAGATCCCGAAAACACTATACTCTAGAAATAAAAGCAAAATTGAAATAGAGCAAGACTTAACAAAATGTAAAATTAACTCCCCAAAATATCAAAGTGAACTGCTGGTTTTTAATCTGCCTGCCAGATAAAATTAAAACCCTCTTTTATAGAAGAAAACTTTATCCAGAGCCTCTACATTTTTTTTTTATACACAATGATCAGCATCTGGTTAAAAATTAGGAAGTATGTTTAAAAATAGAACCAAATGCCTGGACACTGAGTGAAACAACAGACATTAGAAGGAGATTCATAGATAATTTCATATGGAATTATCATTTGGAGACTAAAATAAGTTTGGATAATAGCTTGAGAAAATCTTGAAAAAGATACCGAATTTTAGTAAAGGTCTGGACTTCTTTAAAAAGAGTGAACCAAAATTACACAGAAGGAAAACAGATTAGCGGTTGCCAGAGGTTAGGGATGGGGGTGGTAATGGTGGATGTGACTATAAAGAAGTAGCATGTGGGAGATCTTTGTGCTTTGTTGATAAGATAGTTCTGTAATCTCATATGTGGTAGTGGTTACACAAATCTACATATGTAACAAAGAGACGTAGAGCTGTATACATGCCTTTTTTTTTTCTTTTTTTTTGAGTTGGAGTCTCACTCTGTCGCCCAGACTGGAGTGCTGTGGCTGCTCCTGGCCACCGCAGCCTTGACCTGCTGGGCTCCGGGGATCCTTCCGCCTCAGCCTTCCAAGTAGCTGGAACTACAGGCGCACGCTACCACGCCCAGCTGATTTTTTGATTTATTGTAGAGATGAGGTCTTGCCAAGTTGCCCAGGCGGGTCTCGAACATGCATTTTACCAATGACAATTTTCTGGTTTTCATATTGTATTATAATTATATAAAAAGTAACCATTGGGCCAGGTTCGATGGCTCAGTCTTGTAATCCCACCACTTTGGGAGGCCAAGGAGAGTGGGTTGCCTGAGCCTGGGGGTTTGACACCAGTCTGGGCAATTTGGTGAGACCTCATCTCTACAATAAATAAAAAATTAGCTGACTGTGGTAGCGTGTGCCTGTAGCTCCAGCTACTTGGAAGGCTGAGGCGGAAGGATCGCCAGAGCCTAGCAGGTCAACGCTGGGGTGGCCGTGAGCTTGACGCCACTCCAGTCTGGGCGGCGAAGTGAGACTCCAACTCAAAAAAACAAACAAACAAAAAAACCATTGGAGGAAACAGAGTTAAGTGTACATGAGTCCTCTCTGTACTAAACTTTCTATAATTATAATTGTTTTAAAATAAAGGCAACCCCTTCAGGTCTCCTTCCACTGTGGTAGCTTTTTTGTCCTCTTAATAAATTCTGCTTTCTAAAAAATAAAAAATAAAAAGTAAAAGTCAAAAGAGTTAAACACAATTGTATGATTGAAAAATAAAATTACTGAATTTAAGAATTCTCTGGATAGTTTTAATAGCAGGTTAGATACAGTAGAGAGGATCAGCAAATTGGAAGGCAAGTCAGTACAGAGTATCCTGAGTGGTATTTAGGGAGAAAAAGTATGTAATAATACAGAAAAGGGCAAAAGAAACACTTGTAAAACAGTGAAAAGGTCTAATAAAAGTGGCATTGAAGGTACCAGAAGAAGCAAACAAAGAAGATGGAAGTAAGAGTGGAAGAAATACTGGCTACACACTTCCCCAAAATGTTGACACACATCAAACCACAGAGTCAAGAAACTCTGCAACTTCCAAGCAAGATAAGTATGAAGAAAAACACACTCAGAGCCAGATGCGGTGGCTCAAGTCTGTAATCCCAGCACTTTGGGAGGCAGAGGTGAGAGGATTGCCTGAGCCCACAGATTTGAGACCAGCCTGAGCAACTTGGCAAGACCTCATCTCTACAATTAATCAAAAAATTATCCGGGCATGGTAGCATGTGCCTTTAGTTACGGCTACTTGGAAGGCTGAGGTGAAAGGATTGCCTGAGCCCAGCAGGTCGACGCTGGGGTAGCCATGAGTGTGCTACTGCACTCCAGCCTGGGCAATGGAGTGAGACTCCAACTTAAAAAATAAAATAAAATAAGATAAAAAAGAAAAACACACTCAGAATATCAGTCAAACTTTCAAAGTTCAAAGAGAATGATAAAACATTAAAAGCATCCAGAAGTATAAACACACATTACCTTCAGGGGCACAACAATAAACTCTTCATCTGACCTTTTATTAGGAAAAATGGAAGTAATAAGAAAATGGAATAGTACATATAAAGAGCCAAAAGGAAAAAAATGCCAATCTAAACCCAGTCAAAATATGATTTAAAAAAAGGATGAGGTGTGGTGGGATAATTTTGTCATCAACAGACTTGTACTAAAATAGGGACTAAATGGGGTTCTTTGGGCTGAAGAAAAATAATCCAAGATGAAAGTACAGAACTGCAAGAAAGAAAAGAGCATAGGAAATGTTAAAAATGTGGATAAATGTAAATTGATATTGACTATTTAAAGCAATAAACATATAATGTTTTGTGGGTTCCAAACATATGCAGATTTAAAAAATATAACAGCAAGAAAATACAAGACTGGAGAGCAGTAATGATGTTAAGGCGAAGTAAGTCTCTTGCATTGTTTGAGAAGGGGTAAAAGTGTTATAAATTTAAGGTAGATGTAAATATGAAGTCAATCATATTATTTGCAGGTGACATGGGTGTTTATGTAGAAAATTCAGAAGAATCTATAAGCTATTAGAATTAGCGACTGAATTTAGCAAGATAAATGTGTTAAGTCAATTACATTCAATTTGATTACATTTGATTTGATAACACATCTTTGGAAAAGAAAATTTAAAAATTACAAAGGTTTGAAAGCATGTAACTAGGAATAAATCTAAAAAAAGATAGGCAAAGCCTCTGTACTGAAAATTATAAAACATTGCCAAAAGAAACTAAAAACCTAAATAATGAAGAGATATACTATATCTACACATCCAACAGTTAAGATGCCAGTTCTTCCCAAATTGATTTAGAAATTCAGTGTAATCCAAATCAAAATACAGCAAGCTTTATCATGAAAATTTACAGACTGATTCTATATTTTTTGAAGTGTAGAAAATAATGAAGACACTGTCAAAAAAGAACAAATTTGAGTGCCTTACATTACCAGATTTCGAGTCTGAATTGAAAGCCACAGTAATTAAGACTGCATGTGTTGGCAAAAGAATAGACAAAAGAGGGTTTATGGGCCAGAATACAGAGTCCAGAAATAGATTCATACAAAATGGTCAATGATTTTCTTTTTTATAAATGTGCCAATGAAATTTATTAGGAGAAAGAAATTTCTTTTAAATAAGTGGTGCTGTAGCAACTGGTATTTGTATGGAAAAGAATAAACATTAACCCCTGCTTCTCACCACACACAAAATTTAAGATGGATTATAGACCTAATATAAGTTAATGACTAATGAAATGCAAATTAAAGCTGTACTGAAATACCACTACACATCCATTAGAAGGGCTAAAATTAAAAATAATGACAATGCAAATGAGGGAAAAGATGTTAAAAATTGTAATTCTCATATTTTGATGGCAAGAATGTAACTTGAAATAATCCACTCTGGAAAACAGTTTGATAATATCTACTGATGCTAAATATACATCTACCTTATGACTTACCAATTCTGTTCTTTGGTATATACACAAGTGTATGTACATTAAAAGACTTAAGAATATAAAATTTATAAATGTAAGCCCTAAACTAGAAAATGATGTTTATCAATTTAATGAGTAAATTATTATATATTTATATCATGAAAAAGTACACAGCTATAAAAAAACTACACCTATAATGACAACTACATGAATAGCACTCAAAATATTAATTTAAGGAAACCAGAATACAATCAATTTCTGTTATGTAATTCTATTTATTTGAAGAACAAGAATAATCAAACCTATCTATAGCTGTAGAATTAAGATGAGTCTTTAACTCTAGCAGTGCTATTGATGGGAAAATGACATGAAGGAGCCTTCCAGAACCCTGGAAATGTTCTGAATCTTGATCTGAGTAGGGTTATATGAGTTTATTCTTATTTGTTTGTTTGTCTTGAGTTGGAGTCCTACTCTGTTGCCCAGGCTGGAGTGCAGTGGCACAATCACAGCTCGACCTCCTGGGCTCAGGTGAGTCTTTCATGTCATCCTTCTGAGTAGCTGGGACTACAGGTGCATGCTACCATACCCAGTTAATTTTTTGACTGTTTGAAGAGATGAGGTCTTGCTATGTTGCCCAGATGGTCTCAAACTCCTTGGCTCAATTTCAGACCTTTTCTCTTTATAATCATTTCCTTTATGGTTCATATATTTCGTGGCCTTACATGCCATCTATATACTAATAACTCCCACATTTATATGTTCAGATTAAGCCTTTCTCACAAATTCCAGAATATATATCCACCTACCTATTAGAAATCTCCACATGGATGTCTAGCAGACATTGCAGACTCACTATTTCCAAAAGCAGACTCACTATGTCCAAAATAAAACACTTTATTTTAGTTCCCCCTTTTAAAAAATTTAATTTCTTCCACTAGAATAGAAATTCCACAAAGTCAGCAATATTTATTTTATTCACTGATGTATTCCTGATTTTCCATAGGTGTTTATTGAATGAATGAATGAATGCACAGTTTGTGAGTTACCATCATTGAAACATACAAGGTTATTGATTGTAATTTGTAATGACTCTACCCTTATATAAGCCCCTAACCCACAGAGAAAGACTGATTTTTCTATACTGTTTTAAGGGACATGTTATATGTTTAATCAAATTAATGCTAGCTTCTTTTTGTTTTAACTTGCAGAAGCTTAATTTTTCTGTATGAAATGGAATAATTCCCTAGAGGGAGATTTTTTCCCCCTCTGTTTTTGTTTATGTTTCAATATTTGTTTTGTTTTTTATTTTTTGATGTTTTTTAGTCCCTCTGTTTGCACATGGGTATTTTTGAGGGCAAGTGCATCATCAGGGTTTTTTGTTTGTTTGTTTGTTTGTATTTTTTTGTTTTTGTTTGCTTCTTTGTTTATTTGTTAGTTGGTGTGCCTGTCTGTTTTTCTTCTCCTTCTCCTCTCTCTTCATCTCCCTCCCATCTCCCTTTTTTCTTTTCCCATTCTTTTGCTTTTTCTTATCTCATTTTGTTTTCAGGAGGCATTTATATGCCCCCACCACATGGACAGATTGTAAGGTGGTGGGAAGTGGGTTCCAGGGGGCTTACACGCCTGTCAGCAAATACTGCAATCTGCAGATAGATTCTGAACCACAGCTCCCACATCACATCTTAATCAAACCTCAAAACTGCAAAAAGCATAGCCCTCAATCCCCAGTCTGGCTTCAAAATTGAACAAATCCAGAGGATCTACACAAAGAAGAATAGGGGATTGAGCAAACGGAAGTGAAAGATAGCCACCCTATCACTGAACAATGGAATTAAAGAAGGGGGAAAAGGGGGGTGGGGGAGGAAAACCATCACAAATGAAGAAGAATCAAAGGAAGAACACAGGTCCCATACAGACTTCTGGGAAGACAGCACCTGAGAATACAGACTTCAGAACTCAAACAATGAACAGCCCCAAGAATGACTGGTCTCAAACCACAAACCCAGACATTAAGATAGTAATAGAGAGAATGAATAGAAATGAGGAGAGATGGGAGGAAAGAATGAAGGAGTTGATAACTGAGATGATGGCAATCAAGAATACAGTAAATGAAATAACAAACTGGCAAGGATGGAAAGCGTAACTAATCAAGCAGAAGAAAGAGTCTTAGAGCTTGAGGACTAAGTTATAGAATTAAGTCAAACAATTAAAAACATAGAAAAGAAGCTTAAAAAGATGGAACATAGCCTCCAAGATATGTGTGATTATATCAAGAGGCTGAACCTATGATTAATTGGCATTCCTGAGGCAGATAGAGAAACAGGGACCATCCTGGAACAAACATTCCATGATATTATCCAAGAAAACTTCCCTCATCTCATCAGAGATAAGACCATTCAAACACAAGCAATTCAGAGAACTCCTGCAAGACATCAAATGAGAAGACCAACTCGTAGACACATAGTAATTTGCTTAAACAAAGTAGATATAAAAGAAAAAATTCTAAGGGCAGCAAGAGAGAAATCTCAGACTACTTACTTACTTAGAATAGCAGCAGACTTATCTACAGAAACACTGTAGAGAAGAGTGGAAGAGACTAGAGTCCAATTTTCAAAGTTCTCAAAGATAAACAATTCCAAACAAGAATTTTCTACCCAGCTAAGCTAAGCTTTATAAGTGTTGGAGAATTTAAATCCTTCTCAGACAGTTAATCCCTAAGAGTTTACCCTGCCTCAAGACCAGCTCTGCAAGAAACACTTAAGAAGGATTAAAAACAGAAGGAAAGAAAAAAAAAAGAATGACCATGCTGTCCCCAAGAACACAGGAAAAAGACTGAAAACACACACAAATATTAGCCCCCAAATCAAAAGAAAATCAACAAGCAAACAATAACAAACCCTATAAGAACCTCATGATGGGGTAAACCTTCACATTTCAACAATTAGACTGAACATGAATGGACTAAATGCACCACTGAAAAGACACAGAATGGCAAACTGAATTAAAAAACATGACACAGCAACATGCTGTCTCCAGGAGACTCATCTCACCACAATGGGCACTCACAGACTCAAAGTAAAAAGATGGAAAACAAATTTTCAGGCAAATGGAGCACAAAAGAAAGCAGGAGTTATGATCTTAATATCAGACAAAAATGTCCTCTAAGCTACCAAGCATTTGAAAAGATATGGAAGGTCACTACATAATGATAAAAGATTCAATCCATCAACAAGAAATATCCATTCTAAACATATATGCACCCAACATAGGAGGACCAACCTTTATAAAGCAGCCTCTACGTAAACCAAAAAAAAGATACTGACTAATATTCTCATAGCTGGAGACTTAAGTACCCCACTATCAACCCCAGATAGACTATCAAGGTAAAAAATCAACAAGGAGATTTGAAACCTCAACTTGATGCTGACCAAATGGACTTAATAGATACCTACAGAACTATCCACCCAATAACCATAGAATATACATTCTACTCATCACCACATGAAACACATTCTGAGATTAACCACATCCTCGGCCATAAGTCAAACAAACAAATTTCATAAGATTGAAATACTGTCAAGCACCTTCTCAGACCATAGTGAAATAAAAATAAATATCAACACCAACAAAGCTACTTCAATATCCACAAAGACATGGACACTAAACAGCATGATGCTGAACAAATCCTTGGTCAACATGGAAATCAAAGCAGAAATTAAAAGATTTCTGGGAACAAATGAAGATAAAGATACCTCTTACCAAAACCACTGAGATGTCATGAAAGCAGTACTGAAAGGGGAATTCATTTTTTTACAAGCACACATCAGAAAGTGGAAAGCTCACAAGTTAACAGCCTAGCAGATCACCTAAGGGCATTGGAAAGACAAGACCACCAAAATCCTAACTTCAGCAGAAGAATCCAGATCACCAAAATAAAAGCCCAAATACAGGACATAAAAGACAAAAATATAGCAAAAATCAACACAACAAAAAGCTGGTTCTAAGAAAGGATAAAAAAGATTGACAGTACCCTAGCCAGATTGACCAAGAAAAAGAGAGAAAAAACCCAAATAAACACAAACAGAAATGCAAAAGATCAAATCACAATAGACCCTGAAGAAATACAAAAAATTATCAGAGATTACTATGAACATCTCTATGGAAACAAACTCAAAATCTTAAACGATATGGAGGACTTTCCAACATTATATAACCTTCCAAGGTTGAAACAAGAAGACATTGAGACATTAAATAGACCAATAACAACTTAGGAAACCGACTCATCATAAGAAAACTATCCAGAAAAAAAAAAAAGTCCTGAACCAGACAGCTTTCCAGTGGAGTTCTACAAAACATAAAAGGAGGAGCAATTGAGAAAGATGGAATTCTCCCCAAATCATTTTATGAAGCTAACATCACATTGATACCCCAACCAGGTAAAGATTCAACAAAGAAAGAGAACTACAGGCCAGTATTCCTGATGAACATAGATGCAAAAATATTCAACAAGATTCTAGCAAATTGAATCCACCAACACTTCTCAAAAATTATTCACCATGACCAAGTAGGCTTCATCCCTGGGATGCAGGACTAGTTCAACATCTGCAAGACCATACATGTAATTAAATACACAACAGATGAAAAAATAGGACTCACATGATTATATCATTAGATGCAGAAAAAGCTTTCAATAAAATTAAGCATCCCTTGTTGAAAAAAACCTCTTAAACACGTAGGCATAGAGGGAACATACCTCAAAATAGTAAGAGTCATCTATGATAAACCCACAGCCAACATATTGCTAAACAGACAGAAATTGGAAGCATTTTCCTTGAAAACTGGAACAAGACAAGGCTGCCCACTCTCACCCCTTCTGTTCAACATAGTGTTGAAAGTCCTAGCTAGTGTGATCACACAAGAGAAGAAAATCATTGGTATCTAAATAGTAAAAGAGGAAGTCAAGTTATTTCTCTTTACTAACGATATGATGCTATACCTTAAAAATCCAAGAGAATCTGTCAAAAACTTTCTTGCACTGATAATAGACTTTGTAAAGTCTTGGGGTACAAAATCAACATGCAAAAGACAGTCACATTCTTATACACCAACAACAGACAGGTAGAGAACCAAATAAAAAGCATAATCCCATTCAC
>CAUYQG010012171.1:0-54928 GCA_963574415.1 Tarsius wallacei
AGAGCCCCCAAAATGACTGGTATCAAACTACAACTGTAGATATCAAGACAATAATGGAGAGATTAAAGAGAAGGGTAAGGGGGAGAGCAGTCGGGTGTATTAACAAATGGAAAGAGAGACAAAAACTGAGACAGATTAAAACAGTAGACCACGGCTACAAACTAAACAATTCTGATACAAAAAAAGCATTAAAACATACATTGATGCTAACAAACAAGCTAATCAGTCTTATTTTCCCGGGCTGGCAAGTTTGTAGAGAGAAGAAAAGGAAAGAGAAAGAAAGAAGATCTATTTTATAGAGAGAAAAAAAGGAAAAAGAAAGAAAACAAAAACTAAATTAAAAAGGAAAAGCTAAAAAAAAAAAAAGGGGGAGGGAGGGCCAGACCGAAAGGGATGGAATCGAGTTAGTAAACTAACAAAACCAATCTAGTACATTTTGAAAGTTTTCATTTAATTTCAATGTCCTTTCAGTTCTGATTTCTAGCTGTTTTTTTTCCCCAAGCTGGCAAGTTTATTCAATGGGTCAGTTTCACCTTTTGGTGTTGTTACCTTGAGTCGCCAGCAGGTGGTGCTGTCTCAGGCTCCAGGTGGTCTTTATCTCAGTTGCTTGTCCCACGGGGGTGGGGGGGGAGCCTGAGTGGGAGCCAGTCGGGAGTGGACTCACAGGAGGAGGTCCAAGGCTCACCCGGAAGTCAAAGCGGCAGTGGTGGTGGCAGTGGCAGCGGCAGCGATCTTGGTCTCAGCATATCTTGTGTGGAGGGGTGGATCACCTCAGGCACAGGCTGCGCATTGAAGGTGTTTGGCCGCAGCAGTGACAGCGACGTGTGTCTGGACCGGGGTGGCAAGCCGGACCCAGCTGCTCGTGGCGGCAGCAGGGGGGGCAGTGGCGCGGGGGGGGTGGGAGGGGCGGGGGGGGCCGAGACAAGCCGCTCGCCATGTGGCAAGCCGCCATCCGTCTGTGATGATCAGTGGCGGCGGCTGCAGCGCCTCTTCTACTGCCAGTCTGCTGTGACGTCTCTGCAGTGTCAGTGGCCGAGTTTCGTGTGGGGAGAGAGAGTCCAAGTCTTTCTGTGTCCTCTTCTGTGGAGGTCTCACAGACCACGCTGCCCGGTCGCCATCTTGGCCGCTTTTCCAGTGACTATTATTAAATGAGCCTGACTCTCTCATTTCTTAGAACAGGACAAAGTCTATCTGCCCTCCATTTGGAAAAGAAACATGCGCCTCCAAGAACAGTGTGCCAAGAGCATCTCAAGCCACCTTTTCGTGCAGTTTCACCCAGGACTTGAGAGAAAACCTGCATGCCTTGGTGTAGGTGCAGGTGCTTCCAAGACCAAGAATTCCTCATTGATTGATGACCCTAGGTGATTGGTAAACCATTGGTCATGACAGCCAGTCACAGTCATGCACTACTCTATGATGGTGCATGAAATGCAACCATGCTGAGAAGAATTTTCCACTGAAAGGCAGAAAGTGAGATGGGGTGCTCTGCATGGGATGCTAAAATGCCCAAGACCTGGGATGAGGATTAAAGTATAAGGATAACATGGGGAATTTTTATGGAGGAGCATATCCACATGGGGTGCTCCAGAAGATGGCCTCCCATACTTCAAGTTCTCCAGCACCAAACTCGGTAGTAACAACGGAACCATCACTATTTTCCCCATGTTGGTTTCCACAACTGTTTTCTAGGCTGGGTCTCAGCGTCATGCCATTGTATGTGATTTTTAAGTCATCACCACTCCTCAAGGTTATATAAAGTACTCATCATTGACCCAACAAAAGTATCTGCCAATCCCATATATGTAGCAAGGACAGTCATATGCTTACCATAAGTCAACCAGGAACAGCGTTTGGAAGAATATATCATTTTCAGAGAATCAGCTACCTTGTTACAGCCCTTTGTGTTTGGAATAGCAGCTTATTTCCAGGACAGTTTCTGGAAGAAAAGAAGCCAAAAGGGTGTGTCAAAAAGGAAACTGATCTTCCACTGGGAGATCTCCTCCCACACACCCTTCTTCCAAATATATTCAGATGAGACAATACATTACCATTGGGACCTCTGTTTTTTGGCATCATTTGGTGATTCCTATGAATCAGAAACCAAAGAACACAGCATATACGGGGTTCAGGGAGATACATTTTGGATGCATGTCCTCTCATATCTCAATCTGAAGAGTGGTCTGCAGTGTAATAATTGGGTTTCTTGTGCGACATTAGGAATGTTTGAATCTAGCCCATTGCTTGTAATCAGTGAGTTTTCACCTCATGAGCTTTCAAGAGTGTTGATGAATTCACAAGTAGATATCATATCTACTTCTTAGATTGTGTCCCCTCTCAACATGACTGCAGCACCCTCTAGTTGTTTGAGTCATTATTCCACATTCTCTGCACACTCAGAATATGTGAAACTAAGGTCATTCTCTGGCACAAGTTGAGCGAAAGAATGCTCTAGTATGTATGCATAAGCCTGTTTCTCCAATTTCTCTCATGCTCTGAAAAATCCTCTTATCCCTGAGGTTAGAGGAGACCCTTGACATCATCAAACACCAGGCTGAGAGCATCTAATGGCTCTCTTTGCTCCAGTGTCATAAGGATCTAAAAAGAAAAGGCACTCATGTTGGTTCAGACTTCATTTTGGCTCCAGAACTGAGAGTTCCCATGCCTCAGTGGGACACAGGAACTTATGAATAATGGTCATGACTCTCAATCCCAGCCATGCTCTCCCCTAGAATGGTGTGTGCCTTCGATCCAGCATGGCCAGAATACTTCATTGAGAGACACAAAGAGAGAATTTGTGGTAAGGAAGGGGTTGTTCAAGTGCCCCACTTTTGTGAAAGGGGTCCAGACATTACAAACAAATAGCCAATTTCGTGAAGGAGTTATTGCTCAAGGTTGAGCACCCCTGGATAACCTCTCTGGCTTAGAGAGCTCCACACCTAGAGCAATGTCAAGGCCATCATCAGGTTCATGTCAGTTTGCACACCAGTCAGATAAGAAGGTCTTCAGTGTAACTCTATTGCGCATAACTTTTAAGACAACACGTCTCTAGAGACAAGGCTAAGATTTCATCATTGACGTAGCTAGTCATCCTCCTTTGCTGCCTTTTTTTGAAAGAGGCCCATAGGCACACCACAATTAACCAAACGCAACCAGATAACAGAAGACTATTTGACTTTCTGAGGAAATGAGGCCAGATATGTGAGTGACGTCCTTCCTCCCAGAGGCTAACAATTATTTCTGAGGCCTCATCTCAAGAAGTGATCCCTGTGAAAAGGAGGAGTTTAGTTTGAGTGAACAAGCTGCCTAGTACCTACCTAATTAACCTGTCACATACAATCGGTTCCTCCACATAATGATGATGAGATACCTGATCATGTTGAATTTGTCAAGTAGACTGAGACTGAAGGTACTCCAGGACTGCAGCCAAGTCCAGACAGGGTACTTTTGATACAGCTTGGACATGTCTCCCTTCGTATCTCAGGTGGGAAAGAGTTCCTCATTCTCAAAGATGGGTTCCATGGCAAAGCTTGGTTATGGGGCATTTTACCAGGTGGTTAACATGTGTGTGTTCTCACATTTTGAATTCTGAATAAAGGTGGTGGTTTCAAAATGTCAGACAGTCATTTTTGAATTGTGTGCCCCCTCTCACCAGGTGACCAATGGATTTTCTTTACTGTGTGCCACCATTCCAAGTTCTCTACTTTCTCAGAAGGTGTCCAGCTGAGGATATGGCCATTCACCTCGAGGTCCACAGATACATTGACCTTTATTAAATGAGCCCGATTCTCTCTTTTCCTTAGAGCAGGACAAAAATCTATCTACACTCCATTTGGTAAGAAACATGGGCCTCCTAGAACAGCATGACAAGAGCATCTCAAGGCGCCTTTTCATCCAGTTTCACCCAGACCTTGAGCGAAAAACTGCTTGCATTGCTGAAGGTCCAGCTTCCCTCCAAGACCAAGAATTCCTCATTGATTGATGACCCTCGTTGACTGGTAAACCATTGGTCATGACAACCAATTACAGTCATGGGGTCCTCTACAACATTGCATGAAATGCTGCCATGATGAGCAGAATTTTCCATTGAAATATACAAACAGAAATGGGGTGCTGTGCAAGGGATGCTGAAATACCCAGAATCCGTGATGAGGATTAAAGTATAAGGATAACGTGGGGAATTTTTATGGAGGAGCATATCCACATGGGGTGCTCCAGAAGATGGCCTCCCATACTTCAAGTTCTCTAGCACCAAACACGACTGTAATGATGGGACCATCACTATCTTCCCCATGTTGGTTTCCACAACTGTCTCCTAGGCTGGGACTCAGTGTCATGCCATTGTACATGATATTTAAGTCATCACCTCTCCTCAATTCAATATAAAGTACTCATCATTGACCTAACAAAGGTATCCACCAATCACCTATCCATATGCTTACCACAAACCAACCAACAACCACGTTTTGGAGAATATTTCATTTTCAGAGAATTCATGGCGAGCCACCTGGTTGCAGCCCTTTGTTGGTGGGATAGCAGCTTATTTCCAGGCCAGCTTCTGCGAGAAAAGGAGCCAAAAAGAGCATGTCAAAAAGGAAACTGATATGTCCCCTGGGAGGCTGCCTCCCACAGAACTTTCTTCCAAATACATCCAGAAGAGACAATACATTTCAGTTGGAACCTCTGTTTTTGGGCAACATCTGGCCATCCCCATGAATCAGGAGCCAAAGAACACAGCATACACGGTGTTCAGGGAGATACATTTTGGATGCGTGTCCTCTCATATCTCAATTTGCAAAGCGGTCTACAGTGTAATAATTGGGTTTCTTGAACAATATGTGGAATGTTTGATTCTAGCCCACTGCTTGTAATCAGTGGGTTGTCATCTCGTTAGCTTTCAAGAGTGTTGATGATTTCACAAGTGGACATCATATCTACTTCTTAGATTGTGTCCCCTCTCAACATGACTGCAGGATCCTCTACTTGTTTGCATCACTATTGCACATTCACTGCGCCATCAGAAGATGTGCTACTAAGGTCATCGTCTGGCACAAGTTGAGTGAAAGAATGCTTTAGTATGTATTCATGAGCCTGCCTCTCCAGTTTCTCTCATGCTGGAAAAAGTCTTTTTCCTGAGGTTAGGAAAGACCCTCGACATCATAAAACAAGAGGTTGAGAGCATCTAATGGATATCTTTGCTCCAGTCTCATAGGGGTCTCAAGAGAAAAGGTACTCATGTTGCTTCAGACCTCATTTTGGCAACAGAACTGAGAGTTCCCATTCCTCAGTGGGCCACAGGAACTTATGAATGAAGGTCATGACTCCCAATCTCAGCCATGCTCTCCCCTAGGATGGTACATGCCTTCAATCCAGCATGGCTAGAATATTTCATTGAGAGACACAAAGCAGAAATTGTGGTAAGGAAGGGGTTGTGTTAGTGCCCTGCTCTGTGAAAGGGGTCCAGACATAACAAACAAATTTGCTAATTTCGTGAAGGAGTGCTATCTCAGGGTAGAGAGCTCCACACCTAGAGTGATGTCAGGGCCATCATCAGGCTCAAGTCAGTTTGCACCTTTCACATAGAAGGTCTTCAGCGCAACTCTATTAAACATGACTTTTAAGACAACACGTCTCTAGAGACAAGGCTAAGATGTCATCATTGATGCAGCTAGGCATCCTCCTTTGCTGTCTCCTTTTGAAAGAGGCCCATAGGCTCACCACAATTATCCAAACATAACCAGATTACAGGAAACTATTTGACTTTCTGAGGAAATGAAGCCAGACACTTGGGTGATGTCCTTCCTCCCAGAGACTAACAATTATTTCCAAGGCCTTATCTCAAGAGGGGATCCCTGTGAAAATAAGGAGGACAGCTAAAGTGAACATGTTGTCTAGTACCTCCCTAATTATGCTGTCTCATTCAATCGGTTCCTCCATATAATGATGAAATGAGATACCTGCTCATGTTGAATCTGTCATGCAGACTGGGAGAGAAGGTCCTCCAGGACTGGAGCCAAGTCCAGACAGGGTACTTTTGATACAGCTTGGACATGCCTCCCTTCGTATCTCAGGTGGGAAAGAGTTCCATATTTTCAAAGATGGGTTTCCTGGCAACGCTTGGTTATGGGACACTTTCCCAGGTGGTTAACATGTGTGTGTTCTCCTATCTTGAGTTCTGAATAAAGGTGGTGGTTTCAAAAAGTCAGGCAATTTTGAATTGTTTGCCCTCTCTCACCAGGAGACCAGTGAATTCTCTTTGCCGTGTGCCACGATTCCAAATTCTCTACATTCTCAGAAGGTACCCAGCTGAGGACACGGCCATTCACATCATGAGTCAAAGACACATTGACTATTATTAAATGAGTCTGATTCTCTCTTTTCCTTAGAGCAGGACAAAAGTCTATTCATCCTCCATTTGGAAAAGAAATATGGGTCTCCTAGAACAGCATGCCAATAGCATCTCAAGGCGCCTTTTCATCCGGTTTCACCCTGGCATTGAGAAAAAAACTGCACAGATTGGTGCAGGTCCAGCTTCCCTCCAAGACCAAGAACTCCTCATTAATGGATGATCCTTGTTGACTAGTAAACCATTGATCATAACAAAAAATCACAGTCATCCAGTCCTCTACGACGGTGCATGAAATGCCTCCATGCTGAGCAGAATTTTCCACTGAAAGAAACAAAGAGAAATGGGGTGCTCTGCAGGGTATGCTAATATGCCCAGAGTCTGCCGTGAGGATTAAAGCAAAAGGGTGATGTGAGAAATTTTTATGGAGGAGCATATCCATACGCGGTGCTTCAGAAGATGGCCTCCTATACTTCAATTTCTCCAGCAAAAAACATGACCATAATGATGGGACCGTCACTATCTTCCCCATGTTGGTTTCCACAACTGTCTCTGAGGCTGAGACTCAGTGTCATGCCATTGTACATGATATTTAAGTCATCACCACTCCTCAAGGCAATATAAAGTATGCATCATTGTCCCAAGAAAAGTATCCACCAATCACCTATATGTTGCAAGGACAGACATATGCTCACCACAAGTCAACCAGAAACAGCATTTTGGAGAATATTTCATTTTCAGAGGCTTCATGGCCAGCCACCTGGTTGCAGCCCTTTGTTGCTGGGATAGCAGCTTATTTCCAGGTCAGCTTCTGGGAGAAAGGAGCCAAAACGGGGATGTCAAAAAGGTAACTGATACATTCGCTGGGAGGCTGCCTCCCACAGACCTGTCTTCCAAATACATCCAGACGAGACAATACATTTCAGTTGGGACCTGTTTTTGGGCAATGTGTGGCAATCCCCATGGATCAGAAGCCAAGAACACAGCATTCACAGGGTTCAGGGAGATACATTTTGGATGCCTGTCCTCTCATATCTCATTTTGCAAAGTGGTCTACAGTGTAATAATTGGGTTTCTTGAGCAATATTTGAAATGTTTGAATCTATTCTGTTGCTTGTAATCAGTAAGTTTTCACCTCTTGAGCTTTCAAATTGCTGATGATTTCACAAGTGGAAATTATATCTACCTCTTAGTTTGTGTTCCCTCTCAACATGACTGCAGCACCCTCTACTTTTTTGCGTCACCATTCCACATTCCCTGAGCCCTCAGAAGATGTGCAACTAAGGCCATTGTCTGGCACAAGTTGAGCAAAAGAAGGCTTTAGGATGCATTCATGAGCCTGCTTCTCCAGTTTCTCTCATACTTAACAAAATCCTCTTCTCCCTGTGGATATAGGAGACCCTGAACATCATAAAAAACCAGGCTGAGAGCATATCATGGCTCTCTTTGCTCCAGTCTCACATGGGTCTCAAGAGAAAAGGCACTCATATTGGTTCAGAGTTCAGTTTGACTCCAGAACTGAGGGTTCCCATGCCTCAGTGGGCCACAGGGACCTATGTATGATGGTGAGGACTCCCAATCCAAGCCATGCGCTCTCCTAGGATGGTGCATGCCTTTGATCCAGTGTGGCCAGAATATTTCATTGAGAGACACAAAGAGAGAATTTTTGGTAAGAAAGGGGTTTTGAAAGTGCCCCTCTTTTGGAAATGGGATCAAGACATTACAATCGCATTTGCCAATTTCATGGAACAATGCTTGGTCAGTGTTGAGCACCCCTGGATAAACTCTCTGGCTTAGAGAGCTCCACAACTAGAGCGATGCCTGGGCCATCATAAGACACACATCAGTTTGCACACCTGTCACATAAGAAGGTCCTCAACCTAACTCTATTGTGCATGACTTTTAAGACAACACGTCTCCAGAGACAAGGCTAAGATTTAATCATTGACGCAGCTAGGCATCGTCCTTTGATGCCTCCTTTTGAAAGAGGCACATAGGCTCAACACAAGTAACCAAATGTGACCAAATTACTGGAGACAAATTGACTTTCTGAGGAAACGAGGCCAGGCACCTGGGTGACGTCCTTCGTCCCAGGGACTAACAGTTATTCCAAAGGCCTTCTCTGAAGAAGGGATCCCTGTAAAAAGGAGGAGGACAGCTCAATCTGTCTAGTACATCCCTAGTTATGCTGTCTTGTACAATCAGTTCCTCCACATAATGCTGAAATGAGATACCTGCTCATGTGGAATCCGTCCAGTAGGCTGAGACAGAAGGTACTCCAGGACTGGAGTCAAGTTCAGACAGGGTACTTTTGATACAGCTTGGACATGCCTCCTTTTGTATCTCAGGTGGAAAATAATTCCTCATTCTCAAAGATGGGTTTCCCTTGCAAAGCTTGGTTATGGAGCATTTGCCAGGTGGTTAACATGTGTGTGTTCTCACACCTTGAGTTCTGAAGAAAGGTGGTGGTTTCAAAAAAGTCGGACAGTAATTTTTGACTTGCGTGTCCCTTCTAAACAGGAGACCATTGGATTTTATTTGCTCTTTGCCACCATTCCAAGCTCTCTAAGTTCTCAGAGGGCTCCCAGCTGAGGACATGGCCATTCACATCGTGAGCCACAGATATATTGACTATTATTAAATGAGTCTGATTCTCTTTTATCCTAGAGCAGGAAAAATGTCTATTCACCCTACATTTGGAAAAGAAACATGGACTTCAAAGAACAGCATGCCAATAGCAGCAAAAGGTGCCTTTTCATCCGGTTTCACCCAGGCCTCGAGAGAAAAACTGCATGAATTGGTGAATGTCCAGCTTGCCTCCAAGACCAAGAACTCCTCATTGATTGATGACCCTTGGTGACTGGTAAACCATTGGTCATGACAACCAATTGCAGTCATGCACTCCTCTATGACGGTGCATGCCATCCAGGCATGCTGAGCGGAATTTTCCACCGAAAGACACAAAGTGAGATGGGATGCTCAGCATGGGATGCTACAATGCCCATGACCTGGCATGAAGATTAAAGTATAACATGTGGAATTTTTATGAAGGAGCATATCCACATGCGGTGCTCCACAGATTTTGAAATCTCTATCACCAAATTCAATCGTACCACCTGGGCCATCATCATCTTCCCCTTGTTGGTTTCTTCAACTGTCTCCTAGACTGGGCATCAGCATCATGCCATTGCACATGATATTTAAGTAATCACCTCTCCTCAAGGCAATATAAAGTACTTATCATTGACCCAACAAAAGGATCAGCCAATCCCATATCCATCACAAGGACGGTCTTATGCTCACCATAAGTCAACCAGGAACAGCGTTTTGGAGAATTTTTTATTTTTAGAGGATTCTTGGTTGCAGCCCTTTGTTGCTGGGATCACAGCTTATTTCCAGGCCAGATTTTGGGATAAAAGGTTCCAAAAAAGCATGTCTAAAGCAAAATGATACTTCCCCTCAGGGGCTGCCTCCCACAGACCTTTCTTCCAAATACATCCAGACGAGACAATACATTTCAGTTGAGACCTCTTTTTGCGGGCAACGTCTGACGATCCCCTTGGATCAGGAGCCAAAGAACACAGCATACACAGGGTTCAGTGTGATGCATTTTGGATGTGTGTCCTCTCATATCTCAATTTGCAAAGTGGTCTACAGTGTAATAATTGGGTATATGGAGCAATATTTGGAATTTTTGAATCTAGCCTGCTGCTTGTAATCAGTGAGTTATCACCTCTTGAGCTTTCAAGAGTGTTGATGATTTGACAAGTGGATATCATATCTATTTAGTTTGTGTCCCCTCTCAACATGACTGCAGCACCCTCTACTTGTTTGCATCATCATTCCACATTTCCTGATTCCTCAGAAGATGTGCAACTAAGGCCATCATCTGGCACAAGTTGAGCAAAAGAATGCTTTAGGCTGTATTCATGAACCTGCCTCTCCAGTTTCTCTCATGCCTGACAGAAATTTTTCTCCCTGAGGTTTGAGTTGACCCTGGACATCATCAAACAGTAGGCTGAGAGCATCTGAAGACTCTCTTTGCTCTAGCCTCATACAGGTCTCAAGAGAAAAGGTACTCATATTGGTTCAGAGTTCAGTTTGGCTCCAGAACTGAGAGTTCCCATGCCTCAGTGGGTCGTAGGAACTTATGAATGATGCTCATGACTCCCAATCCCAGTCATGCTCTTCCCTACGATGGTTCATGCCTTCGATCAAGAGTGGGCAGAATATTTCATTGAGAGACACAAAGAGAGAATTTTAGCTAAGGAAAGGGTTATTAATGTGTCCCGCTTTTGTGAATGGGTCAAGACATAATGATCGAATTTTGAAATTTTGTGGAGGAGTGTTTCCTCAAGATTGAGCACCTCTGGATGGCCTCTCTGGCTTAGAGATCTCCCCAACTAGAGTGATGCCAAGGCCATCATCAGTCTCACGATAGTTTGCACATATGCCACATTAGAAGGGCCTCAGTGTAACTCTATTGTGCATGACTTTTAAGACAACACCTCTCTAGAGACAAGGCAGAGTTTTCATTATTGATCCAGCTTGGTCCCCTCCTTTGCCCCCTCATTTTGAAAGAGGTCTATAGGCTCACCACAAGTAACCAAATGCGACCAGATTACCGGAGACTATTTGACTTTCTAAGGATTCGAGGCCAGGCACCTGGCTGATATCCTTCACTCCAGAGACTGACAGTTATTCCCAAGGCCTTCATTGAAGAAAGGATACCTGTGAAAAGGAGGAGGACAGCTTGTGTGAACAAGCTGTCTAGTACCTCCCTAGGTATGCTGTCTCACACAAGTAGTTACTCTACATAATGATGATATGAGATACCTGCTTATGTGGATTCCCTCCCTTAGGCTGAGAGAGAAGGTCCACCAGAACTTTTGAGCCATGTCCAAACAGGGTACTCTTGATATGGCTGGGACATGCCAACCTTCATATCTCAGGTGGGAAAGTGTTCCTCAGTCTCAAAGACAGGTTTTTGTGGCAGTGCTTGTCTATGCACCATTTTGCCATCAGGTTGCCCTGAGTGTGTTCTCACATCTTGAGTTCTCAAGAAATTTGGTTGTTTCAAAAAAGTTGCACAGTGATTTTTGACTTCTGTGCCCCCTCTCACCAGGAGTACGGCAGATTCTCTTTTCTCTTTGCCACCATTCCAAGCTCCCTAAGTACCCAGAAGATGCCCAGCAGAGGACACGGCTATTCACATCATGAGCCACTGATACCATTACTATTATTAAATGAGCCTCATTATCTCATTTCTGCAGAGCATGACAAAACTCTATTCTCCCTCCATTTGAAAAAGAAACATGGGCCTCTTTGAACAGCATGCCTAGAGCATCTCAAGTCTCCTTTTTGTCCAGCTACACCCAGGCCTTGACAGAAAAACTGCACGCATTGGTGAAGGTCCAGCTTGCCTCCACGAGCAAGAACTACTTATTGATTTATGTCCCTCAGTGACTGGTACATCATTGGTCATGATATCCAATCACAGCCATGCACTCCTCTATGACAGTGCATGCCATGCTGCAACGCTGAGCAGACGTTTCCACTGAAAGACAAAAAAAGAGGTGGGATGTTCAGCAAGGGATGCTAAAATGTCCACAACTCGGGATAAGGATTAAAGTATAAGGATAATAATGTGAAATTTTATAGAGGAGCATATCCACATGGTGGTGTTCCCCAAGATGGCCTCCCATAGTTCAAGTTCTCCAGGACCCAACACAATCATACTGCCAGGACTATCATCATCTTCCCCATGTTGATTTCCACAACAGTCTCCTAGGCTAGGCTGCAGCGTTCTGCCATTGTACGTGGTATTTAAGTTATCACTGCTCCTCAAGGCAATATATACTCCTCATCATTGACCGAACACAAGTATTGGCCAACCCCATATCCCTCACAAGGACAGTCACATGCTCACCATAAGTCAAACAGAAACAGTATTTTGGAAAATATTTCATTATCAGAGGATTCGTTGCCAGCCACCAGGATGCAGCCCTTTGTTGCTGGGATTGCAGCTTTTTCCAGGTCAGCTTCTGGAAGAAAAGGAGACATAAAAGCCGTGTAACAAGAAAACTAATACTTCCACTGGGATGCTGCCTCCCACAGACCTTTTCTCCAAATACATCCAGTTGGGACCTCAGTTTTCGGATGACATGTGGTGATCCCCATGGATCAGGAGCCAAAAGCATACACAGGGTTCAGGGTGATACATTTTGGATGCATGTCCTCTCATATCTCAATTTTCAAAGCTGCCTACTGTGTAATAATTGGGTTTCTTTTTTTTTTGAGTTGGAGTCTCACTCTGTCGTCCAGACTAGAGTGCAGTGGCCGCTCCCGGCCACCACAGCCTCGACCTGCTGGGCTCTGGCGATTCTTCTGCTTCAGCCTTCCAAGTAGCTGGAACTACAGGCGTGTGCTACCACACCCGGCTCATTTTTTGATTTATTGTAGAGATGAGGTCTCACTAAGTTGCCCAGGCAGGTCTCGAACCCACGGGTTCAGGCAATCCACTCACCTCAGCCTCCCAAGGCATGGGATTAAAGGCTGAGCCACTGAACCCGGCTATAATTGGGTTTCTTGAGCAATATTTGGAATGTTTGAATCTGGCTTGCTGCTTGTAATCAGTGAGTTTTCACCTCTTCAGATTTCAAGAGAGTTGATGATTTCACAAGTGGATTTCATACCTCTACTTAGCTTGTTTTCCCTCTCCACATGACTGTGTCACCCTCTACTTTTTTGTGTCACCATTACAAACTCCCTGAGACCTCAGAAGTTGCTCAAAAAAGGCCATAGTCTAGCAAAATTTGAGAGAAAGAGTGCTTTAGTATGTTTCCATAAGGCTGGTTGTCCAGTTTCTGTCACAGTAGACAAAATCCTCCTTTCCTTGAAGTTGGAGGAGACACTTGAACCTCATCAAACACCAGCCTGAGAGCAGTTATTTTCTCTCTTTGCACCAGTCTCATATGGGTCTCAAGAGAAAAGGTACTCATATTGGTTCAGAGTTAGGTTTGGCTCCAGAAGTGAGAGTTCTCATGCATCGGGAGCCCACAGGAACTTATGAATGATTGTCATGACTCCCAATCCCAGCCACGCTCTCCCCTAGGATGGTGCATGGCAAAGCCAGCGTGGGCAGAATATTTCATTGAGAGACACAAAGAGAGAAATTGAGCTAAGGAAGGGGTTGTTGAAGTGCCCTGCTTTTGAGAAAGGGGTCAAGACATAACAATCGAATTTGACAATTTCATGGAGGAGTTGTTCCTCAGGGTTGAGCCACCCTGGATGGCCTCCGGCTTAGAGAGCTCCACAATTATAGTGATGCCAGGGCCAGCATCAGGCTCCCATCAGTTTGCTGAATTGTCATGTAAGAGGGTCCTCAGCACAAATTTACTGAGCATGACTTTTAAGACAACAGCTCTCTAGATACAAGGCAAATATTTCATCACTGACCCATCTAGGCATCCTCCTTTGCCTCCTCTTTTGAAAGAGACCCATAGGCTCACGACATGTAACCAAAGGTGACTAGACTACTGAAAACTATTTGACTGAGGACATGAGGCCAGGAACCTGGCTGACATACTTCATCCCAGAGACTGGCAATTATTCCCAAGGAATTCTGTGAATATGGGATCTCTGTAAAAAGGAGGAGGACAGCTTTTTTGAACAAGCTGCCTTGTACCTCCCTATGTATGTTGCCTCACACTAGTGCTTCCTCCACATAATGATATAATGAGATACCTGGTCACGTGGAATCCATCCACTAAGCTGAGACCAATGTCCACTGGGACTGGGACCAAGTCCAGAGAACTTTTGATAGAGCTTGGACATGCCTCCCTTCCTATCTCAGGTGGGACCTGTTCCTCAGGCTCAATAATGGGTTTTTGTGGCAAAGCTTGGTTATGGGGCATTTTGTCAGCAGGATGACATGTGTGTGATCTCACATCTTGAGTTCTCAAGAAAGATGGTGGTTTCAAAAAAGTTGGACAGTTTTTGTTACTTGTGTGCCCCCTCTCACCAGGAGTACAGTGGATTCTCTCTGCTCGGTGCCACCATTTCCAGCTCTCAAAGTACTCAGAAGATTCCCAGAAGAGTACATGGCCATTCACATAGTGAGTCACAGGTACCTTTACTATTATTAAACAAGCCTCATTCTCCCATTTTTGTAAAGCAGGACAAAACTCTATTCTCCCTCGATTTGGAAAAGAAACGTGGGCCTCCTCACACAGCACACCAAGAGTATCTTGAGTTTTTTTTTCCACTCCAGCTTCACCCAGGCCTTGAGAGACAAACTGCATGCATTGGTGAAAGTCCAGCTTGCCCCGCTGAGCATGAACTCCTTTTCGATTGGAGACCATAGGTGAATGGTAAGTCATTGGTCATGAAACCGATCGCACCCATGCACTCTTCTACAATGGTGCATGCCATGCAGCCACACTGAGCAGAAGTTTCCACTGAAAGACACAAATTAGACGGGGTGCTCAGCAAGAATGTTAAAATGCCCGGGACTTGGGATGAGGATTAAAGTATAAGGATAACATGGGGAAATTTTATGCAGGAGTATATCCACATGGTGGTGCTCCCCAAGATTCCCTCCTGGACTTCAAGTTCTCCAGCACCAAACACAGTTTTACTGCCAGGACCCTCATCATCTTCCCCATGTTGGTTTTCACAACTGTCTCGTTGGCTGGGCCTCAGCGTCATGCCATTATCTGTGATATTTAAGTCATCATCGCTCCTCAAGGCAATATAAACTCCTCATCATTCACCCAACACAAGGATCCACCAATCCCATATCCCTTGCAGGGACAGTCACATGCTCACCAAAAGTAAACCAGGAACAGGGTTTTGGAGAATATTTCATTTTGAGAGGATTCATGGCCAGTCACCTGGTTGAAGTCATTTGTATCTGGGATAGCAGTTTACTTCCATGCCAGCTTCTGGGAGAAAAGAAGTCTTAAAAGGAATGTAAAAAGAAAACTGATACTTCCACTGTAATGTTGCCTCTCAGAGACCTTTCCTCCAAACACATCCAGATGAGACAATACATTTCAGTTGGGACCTCTGTTTTCGGGCGACGTCTGGTGATCCCCTGGGATCAGGAGCCAAAGAACACATCAAACAGAGGGTTCAGGGTGATACATTTTGAATGTGTCTCCTCTCATATCTCAATTTGCAAAGTGGTCTACAGTGTAATAATTGGGTTTCTTGAGCAATATTTGGAATGTTTGAATCCAGCTGGCTGCTTGTAATCAGTGAGTTTTCACCTCTTGAGCTTTCAAGAGAGTTGATGATGTCACAAGAGGATTTCATATCTACTACTTAGTTTGTTTCCTCTCTCAACATGACTGTGGCACCCTCTAAATTTTTGCGTCATTATTCCACACTCCCTGAGACCTCAGAAGTTGCTCAACAAAGGCCATAGTCTGGCACAATTTGAGCAAAAGGGTGCTTTAGTATGTTTCCATAAGTCTGGTCTCCAGTTTCTGTCATGCTCGACAAAATCCTCTTCTCTCTGAGGTTAGAGGAGACACTTGGACCTCATCAAACAGCAGGCTGAGAGCATCTGGAAGCTTTCTTTGCACCAGTCTCATATGGGTCTCAAGAGTAAAGGTACTCATATTGGTCCACAGTTCAATTGGCTCTGGAACTGAGAGTTCCCATGTCTCAGGGGGCCCACAGGAACTTATGAATGATGGTCATGACTCCCAATCCCAGCCACGCTCTCTCCTAGGATGGTGCATGATGGAGCCAGCATGGGCAGAATATTTCATTGAGAGACACAAAGAGAGAAATTGAGCTAAGTAAGGGGTTGCTGAAGTGCCCTACTTTTGAGAAAGGGGTCAAGACATAATAATCGAATTTGACAGTTTTATGGAGGAGTTGTTCCTCGGGGTTGAGCCACCCTGGATGGCCTCCGGCTTAGAGAGCTCCACAATTATAGTGATGCCAGGGCCAGCATCAGGCTCCCATCAGTTTGCTGAATTGTCACGTAAAAGGGTCCTCAGCACAAATTTACTGAGCATGACTTTTAAGACAACAGCTCTCTAGATAAATGGCAAATATTTCATCATTGACCCATCTAGGCATCCTCCTTTTCCTCCTCTTTTGAAAGAAACACATAGGCTCATGACAAGTAACCAAAGGTGACTAGATTACTGGAGACTATTTGACTATCTGAGGACATGAGGCCAGGCACCTGGCTGACATACTTCATCCCAGAGACTGGCAATTATTCCCAAGGCATTCTGTGAAGATGGGATCTCTGTGAAAAGGAGGACAGCTTTTTTGAACAAGCTTCCTTGTACCTCCCTATGTATGTCACCTCACACTAGCATTTCCTCCACATAATGATGAAATTAGATACCTGTTCATGTGTAATCCGTCCACTAGGCTGAGACCAAGGTCCACCGGGACTGGAACCAAGTCCAGAGAACTTTTGATAGAGCTTGGACATGCTTCCCTTCCTATTTCAGGTGGGATAGTGTTCCTCTGGCTCAATAATTGGTTTTTGTGGCAAAGCTTGGTTATGGGGCATTTTGCCAGCTGGTGACATTCGTGTGATCTCACATCTTGAGTTCTCAAGAAAGATGGTGGTTTCAAAAAAGTTGGACTTTTTTTTGACTTGTTTGTCTCCACTCAACAGGAGTCCGGTTGATTTTTTCTGCTCTGTACCACCATTCCTAGCTCCCGAAGTACTCAGAAGATACTCAGTAGAGGACGTGGCCATTAACATACTGAGTCACAGATATTTTTACTATTATTAAATGAGCCTGATTCTCTCATTTCCGTAGAGCAGGACAAAACTTTATTCTTCCTCTATTTAGAAGAGAAACATGGGCCTCCTTGAACAGCATATCCAGAGCATCTCAAGGCTCCTTTTTGTCCAGCTTCACCCAGACCTTGAGAGAACCTTACATACATTGGTGAAGGTCCAGCTGGCCACCCTGAGCAAGAATTCCTCATTGATTGATGACCCTCAGTAACAGGAAAATCATGGTTATGACAACCGATTGCAGCCATACACTCTTATACGACAATACTTGTCATGCTGCCATGCTGAGCAGAAGTTTCCACTGAAAGACACAAAGTGAGAGGGTGTTCAGTAAGGGGTGTTATAATCCCAGGACTTGGGATGAGGATTAAAGTTTAAGGATAACACGGAGAAATTTTATGGGGGAGCATATACACATGGTGGTGCTCCACAAGATGGCCTCCCATACTTCAAGTTCTCCAGCACCAAACATAATCCTGTTACTGAGACCATCATCATCTTCCCCATGTTGGTTTCCACAACTGTCACCTAGTCGGGGCCTCAGCGTCATGCTGTTGTATGTGATATTTAATCATCAACACTCTTTAAGGCAATATAGATAAAACACAAGGATCCACCAATCCCATATCCCTCAGAAGGTCAGTCATATGCTTATCACAAGTCAACCAGAAACAGCATTTTGGAGAATATTTCATTTTCAGAGTATTCGTGGCCAGCAACCTGGTTGCAGCCCTTTGCTGCTGGGATAGCAGCTTATTTCCAGGCTAGTTTCTGGTAGAAAAGGAGCCATAAAGGGCATATCAAAAAGGAAACTGATACTTCCACTGGGATGCTGCATCCCACAGACCTTTCCTCCAACACTTCCAGATGAGACAATACATTTCAGTTGAGACCAGATTTCTGGTGATGTCTGGTGATTCCCATAAATCAGGAGTCAAAGAACACAGCTTACATGGTTCAGGGTGACACATTTTGGATGCATGTCCTCTCATATCTCAATTTGCAAAGCAGTCTACTGTGTAATAATTGGGTCTCTTGAGCAATATTTGGGCTGTTTGAATCTAGCCTGCTGCTTGTAATCAGTATTTTCACCTCTTGAGCATTCAAGATTGTTGATGATTTCACAGGTGGACTTCATATCTACTTCTCAGTTTGTGTCCGCACTCAACATGACTGTGGCAGCCTCCACTTTTTTGGGTCACCATTCAACGCTCCCTGAAAACTCAGAAGATGCTCAACTAAGGCCATAGTCTTGCACAATTTGAGCAAAAGAATGCTTTAGTATGTATTCATGAGCCTGGCTGTCCACTTTCTCTCCCCCTGCCAAAATCCTCTTGTCTCTGATGACACTTGAGCCTGATCAAACACAAGGCTGAGAACATCCGAAGGCTCTATTTTCTCCAGTCTCATACTGGTCTCATGAGAAAAGTTACTCATATTGGTTCAGAGTTCATTTTGGCTCCAGAACTGTGAATCTCCATGCCTCAGGGGGCCCACAGGAACCTATGACCATAATTCTCTTGCCTAGGATGGTGCATGCCATGGAGCCAGCATGGGCAGAATATTTCATTGAGACACAAAGAGATAATTTGAGCTAAGGAAAAGGTCCTTAACATGTCCTGCTTTTGTGCAAGTGGTCAAGACAAAACAATCAAGTTTGCCATTTTTGTGGAGGAGTGCTTCCTCAGGCTTGAGCACCCCTGGATGGTTTCCTTGACTTAGAGAACTCCACGACTCGAGCAACACCAGGGCCAAAATCAAGCACACGTCAGTATGCACAATTGTCATGTAAGCGGATCCTCAGCGTAACTCTATTGAGCATGATTTTAAGACAACACTTCTCTAGAGACAAAGCAAAGATGTCATCATTGACCCAGCTAGTCAACCTCCTTTTGAAAGAGGTCCATAGGCTCACCACAAGTAACCAAATGCAACAAGACTACTGGAGACTATTTGACTTTCTGAGGACATGAGGACATCCTTCATCCCAGAGACTTAGTTATTCCCAAGGCCTTCTCTGAAGATGGGATCTCTGTGAAAAGGAGGAGGACTGCTTGTGTGAACAAGCTGTCTAATACCTCCCTATGTATGCTGCCTCCCAAAAGTGGTTCCTCCATATAATAATGAAATGTCATACCTGCTCATGTGGAATCTGTATTGTAGAAGGACCACTAGGACTGGAGCCAAGTCCAGACAGTAGTTTTGATACAGCCTCAACTTGCCTCCTTTCATATCTCAAAAGGGAAAGTGTTCCATAGTCTCAAAAATGGGTTTTCGTCACAAGGCTTGGTTATGGGGCATTTTGCCAGCAGGTTGACCTAAGTGTGTTCTCACATCTTGAGTTCTCAAGAAAGATGGTGGTTTCAAAAAAGTTGGACAGTCATTTTTCACTTGTGTGTCCCCTCTCACCAGGAGTCCAGTGGATTCTCTATGCTGTGTGCCATAATTCCATGC
The DNA here is from genome assembly GCA_963574415.1 of Tarsius wallacei. NCBI lineage: Eukaryota > Metazoa > Chordata > Mammalia > Primates > Tarsiidae > Tarsius > Tarsius wallacei. Next base: position 19,578 of record CAUYQG010012171.1, read on the forward strand.
TCCCCAAGTACTCAGAAGATGCCCAGCACATTACATGGCCATTCACATCATGAGCCTCTGATACTTTTGATATTATTAAACGAGCCTGATTCTCTCATTTCTGTAGAGCAGGACAAAACTCTCTTCTCCTTCCATTTGTAAAAGAAACAGGACCTCCTTGAACAGCATGCCAAGAGCGTCTTGAGCCACCTTTTTGTCCAGCTTCACACAGGCCATGAGAGAAAATCTGCACACATTGGTGAATGCCCAGCTGGCCTCCATGAGCAAGAACTCTTCATAGATTGATGACCATCAGTGACTGGTAAATCACTGGTCATGACAACTGATTGCAGCCATGTACTCCTCTACGATGGTGCTTGCCATGCCACCATGCTGAGCAAAAGTTTCCACTGAAAGACACAAAGTGAGATGGGTGCTCAGCAAGGAGTGCTAAAATGCCCGAACTCGGGATGAGGATTAAAGTATAAGGATAACATGGGGAAATTTTATGGAGAAGCATATCCACATGTTGCTGCTTCCCAACATGGTCTCCCGTACTTCAAGTTCTTCAGCACCAAACAAGATCGTACTGCTGGAATCATCATAATCTTCCCCATGTTGGTTTTCACAACTGTCTTCTTGGCTGGCCCTCAACATCATGCCATTGTACATGATATTTAAGTCGTTGCTACTCCTCAGTGGGATATAGATTCCTCATCTTTGACCCACACAAGGATCTGCCAATCCCATATCCCCAACAAGGTCAGTCATATGCTCACCTGAAGTCAACCAGGAACAGCATTTTGGAGAATATTTCATTTTCAGTGGACTCATGGCCAGCAACCAGGTTGCAGCCCTTTGTTGCTGGGATAGCAGCTTATTTCCAGGCCAGCTTCTGGTAGAAAAGGAGCCATATTGGGTGTATAAAAAAGGAAACTGATACTTCCACTGGGATGCTGCCTCCCACAGACCTTTCTTCCAAACATATCCAGATGAGACAATACATTTCATTGGTACCTCTGCTTTCAAGTATGGTCTGGCGATCCTCATGGATCAGGAGCCAAAGAACACAGCATACACAGGGTTCAGGGTGAGACATTTTGGATGCGTGTCCTCTCATATCTCAATTTACAAAGTGGTCTATTGTGTAATAATTGGGTTTCTTTAGCTATATTATGAATGTTTGTCTCTAACCTGCTGCTTGTAATCAGTGAGATATCACCTCTTGAGTTTTCAAGAGAGTTGATAATTTCACAAGTGGATTTCATATCTACTTCTTTTTTCTGTCCCCTCTAAACATGACTGCAGCACCCTCTAGTTTTAGTGTCACCATTCCCCACTCCCTGAAACCTCAGAAGATGCTCAACTAAGGCTTACATCTAGCACATGTTGAATGAAATAATTCTTTAGTATGTATCCATGAGTCTGGCTGTCCACTTTCTCTCATGCTTCACAAAAACCTCTTCTTTCTGAGGTGAGAGGAGACACTTGGACTTCATCAAACACCAGACTGAGAGCCTCTGAAGGTTCTCTTTGCTCCAGTCTCATACAGGTCTCAATAGAAAAGCTAATCCCATAGGTTCAGATTTCAGTTTGGCTCCAGAACTGAGAGTTCCCATGCCTCAGGGGGCGCACAGAAACTTATGAATGATGGTCATGACTCTCAATCCCAGCCCTGCTCTTCTCTCGAATGGTGCTTGCCATGGAGCCAGCGTGGGCAAAATATTTCTTGCAGAGACACAAAGATAGAATTTGAGCTAGGAAGGGGTTGTTAAAGTGACCCACTTTTGTGAAAGAGGTCAAGAAATAACAATCGAATTTGCCAATTTTATAGATAAATGCTTCCTCATGGTTGAGCACCCATGGATGGCCTGTCTGGCATAGAGAGCTCCACAACGAGAATGACGACAGGGCCATAATCAGGCTCACATCAGTTTGCATAATTGTCATATAAGAGGGTCCTCAGCATAACTCTATAGAACATTATTTTAAGACAACTCCTCTCTAGAGAGAAGGCAAAGATTTCATCATGGAACCAGCTAGGCATCTTCCTTCTCTGCCTCCTTTTGAAAGAGTCCCATAGGATCACCAAAAGTATCCAAATGTGACCAGATTACTGGAGATTATTTGACTTTCTGAGAACACAAGGCCAGGCATCTGGGTGATGTCCAGCATCCCGGAGACTGAAAGTTATTCCCAAGGCCTTCTCGAAGATGGGATCTCTGTGAAAAGGAGGAGGACAGCTTGTGTGAACAAGCTGGCTAGTACCTCCCTAGGTATGCTGCCTCACAAAAACGGTTCCTCCACATCATGATGAAATGAGATACCTGCTCATGTGGAATCCATCCAATAGGCTGAGACAGAAGATTCACCAGGACTGGAGTCAAGTTCAGAGAGGGTACTTTTGATACAGCTTGGACATGCTTCCCTTTGTATCTCAGGTTGGAAAGTGTTCCTCTGTCTTAAAAATGGGTTTTCATGGCAAAGCGTGGTTATTGAGCATATTTCCAGCAGGCTGACACGAGTGTGTTCTCACATCTTGAGTTCTCAAGAAAGATAGTGGTTTCAAAAAAGTTACACAGTCATTTTTCACTTGTGTGCCCCCTCTCACCAGGAATCAGGGAAATTCTTTTTGCTCTGTGCCAGCATTCCAGGCTCCCAGAGTACTTAGAAGATGCTCAGCAGAGGACATGGCCATTCACATCGTGAGCCACAGATACCTTTATTACTATTAAACTAGGCTGATTTTCTAATTTCTGTGGAGCTGAACAAAACTTTATTCTCTCTCCATTTAGAAAAGAATGATAGGCCTCATTGAACAGTAGGCTAAGAGCATCTCGAGGTTCCTTTTTGTGCAGCTTCATACAGGCATTGAGAGAAAAACTGCATGCATTGGTAAGGTTCAGCTGTCCTCCATGAGCAGGAACTTCTCATTGATTGTTTACCCTCAGTGACTGGTAATTGATTGGTCATGACAACCTACTGCAACCATGCTCTCCTCTACGATGGTGCATGCCATGCATCCACGCTGAGCAGAAGTTTCCACTGAAAGACACAAAGTGAGATGCGGTGCTCAGAAAGGGCTGCCGAAATGCCCAGGGATGGGAATGAATACTAAAGTATAAAGTTAACATCGGGATATTTGATGGAGGGGCATATCGACATGGTGGTGCTCCCCCAAATGGCCTTCAGTACTTCACATTCTCCAGCACCAAACACGATCGTACTGTCGGGACCATAATAGTCTTCCACATGTTGGTTTCCACAAGTTGTCCCCAGGCTGAGACTCAGCGTCATACCATTGTACGTGATATTTAAGTCATCACCACTCCTCAAGGCAATACAAAGTCCTCATCATTAACCCAACAAAGGGACCCATCAATTCCATGTCCCTAGCAAGGACAGTCATATGCTCACCACAAGTCAAACAGGAGCAGTGTTTTGGAGAATATTTCATTTTCAGAGGATTCGTGGCTAGCCCCCTGGTTGCAGCGCTTTGTTGCTGGGATAGCAGCTTATTTCCAGGTCAGGTTCTGAGGGAAAAGGAGCCATAAAAGGCACATCAAAAAGAGAACCACACTCCCTAAGACCTCAGAAGATGCTCAACTAAGGCTATATTCTAGTACAAGTTGAGTGAAAGAATGTTTCAGTATGTATCCATGATCCTGACTGCCCACTTTCTCTCACCCTGACAAAATTCTCTTCTGCCTGAAGTTAGAGAAGACACTTGGGCCTCATCAAACACCAGGCTGAGAACATGTGAAGGCTCTCTTTGCTCCAGTCTCATACAGGTCTCAAGAGAGAAGGTACTCATATTAGGTCAGAGTTCAGTTTGGCTCCAGAATTGAGAGTTCCCATGCCTCAGGAAGCCCACAGGAACTTATGAATGATGATCATGACTCCCAATCCCAGCCATGTTCTCGCCTAGGATGGTGCATGCCATGGAACCAGATTGGGTAGAATGTTTCATTAAGAGACACAAACAGAGAATTTGAGCTAAGGAATGTGTTGTTAAAATGCCCTCCTTTTGCAAAACAGGTCAAGACATATCAATCGAATTTTACAATTTCATGGAGGAGTGCTTATTCAGGATTGAGCACCCCTGGATGGCCTCTCAGGGTACAGAGCTCCATGATGAGAGTGATGCCAGGGCCATGTCAGTTTACACAATTGTCACGTAAGAGGGTCCTCAGCATAACTCTACTGTGAATAACTTTTAAGAAAACTCCTTTTTAGAGACAAGTCAAAGTTTTCCTCATTGACCCACCTAGGCATCCTTCTATGCCACCTCCTTTGGAAAGAGGCCTCTAGGCTCACCACAAGTAACAAAATGTGACTAGATTACTGGAGACTGTTTGACATTCTGAGGACATGAGTCCAGGCACCTGGCTGACACCCTTCATCCGAGAGACTGATACCTATTCCCTAGGCCTTCTCTGAAGATGGGATCCCTGTGAAAAGGAGAACAGCTTGTGTGAACAAGCTGTCTAGTACCTCCCCAGGTAGGCTGCCTCACACAAGTGGTTCATCCTCATAATGATGAAATGAGATACCTGCTCATGTGGAATCTGTCCTGCAGGCTGAGACAGAAGGTCCACCAGGTCTGCAGACAAGTCCAGACAGAGTTCTTATAATACAATTTGGAAATGCCTCTTTGTATCTCAGGTGGAAATACGTTCCTCAGTCTCAAAAATGGGTTTTCTTGACACAGCTTTGTTATATGATATTTTGCCATACCATACTTTGCAGTTTGACACTAGAGTGTTCACATATCTTGAATTTTCAAGAAAGATGGTGGTTTCAAATAAGTTGGACAGTCATTTTTGACTTATGTGCTCACTCTCACCAGGAATCTGGTGGATTCTCTTTGCTCTGTGCCACCATTCCAAGCTCACTAAGTACTCAGAAGATGACCAGAAGAGGACAGGGCCATTCACATTGTGAATCACAGATACCTTTTCTATAGTTAAGCGAGCCTGATTCTCTCATGTCTTTAGAGCAGGACAAAATTTTCTTCTGCATCCATTTGGAAAAGAATCCTGGGCCTCCTCGAACATCACATCATGAACATCACTATGCTCCTTTTTTTTCTGGCTTAACCCCGGCCTTGAGAGAAAAACTGCATGCATTGGCGAAAGTCAAGCTTGCCTCCTGTCTTTGAGAGGAATACTCATCATTGATGTATGAACCTTGGTGACTGATAAATCATTGGTCATGACAACCGATCGCATCCATGGATCCTGTATGATGGTGCATGGCAAGCAGCCACACTGAGTAGATGTTTCCACTGAAAAACAAAAAGTGAGATGGGGTCCTCAGTAAGGGGCCCGGGACTCAGGATGAGGATTAAAGTGTAAGCATAACATGGGGAAATTTTATGAAAGAGACTATCCACAGGGTTGTGATCCCCAAGATGGCCTCCCATACGTCAAGTTCTCCAGCATCAAACATGACTGTACTGCCGGGACGATAATCATCTTCACCATGTTGTTTTCCACACCTGTCACCTAGGCTGTGCCTCAGCGTCATGTGTGAAACTTAAGTCACCACTGCTCCTCAAGGCAATATAAAATGCTCATCATTTACCCAACACAAGGATCCGCCAATCCCGTATTCCTCTCAAAGACAGTCATATGCTCACCACAAGTCAACCAGGAACACTGTTTTGGAGAATATTTCATTTTTGCAGGATATGTGGGCAGCCACTGGTTACAGCCCTTTTTTGCTGGAATAGCAGCTTTTTCCCAGGCCACCTTCTGAGAGAAAAGGAGCCATAATGGCATGTCAAAGGATACTGATACTTCCACAGGGATGCTGTGTCCCATAGAACTTTCCTCCAAACACATCCACATGAGACAATACATTTCTGTTGGGCCCTCTGCTTTCGGGTGATGTCTGGCATTCTCCGTGGACCAGGAGCCAAATACACACCATACACAGGGTTCAGGGTGAGACATTTTGAATGCCTGTCCTCCCATATCTCAATTTGCAAAGCAGTCTACTGTGTTTTAGTTGTTAGTTTTTATTTTTGAGTAATATTTGGCATGTTTGACTCTCGCCAGTTGCTTGTAATCAGTGAGATTTCACCTCCTGAGCATTCAAGAGAGTTGATGATTTCTCAAGTGAATTTTATATCTACTTCTTAGTTTGTGTCCCTTTCAACATGACTGCCTCACAGTCTACTTTATTCCATGACCACACCACACTCCCTGAATCCTCAGAAGATGCTCAACTAAAGCCATAGTCTGGCACAAGTTGAGTGAAAGAATGGTTTAGTATGAATTCAGTTTCAGTCCCACTCGACAAAATCATCTTATCCCTGAGATTAGAGGAGACACTTGGACCTCATCAAACACCAGGCTCAGAGCATCTGAAGGCTCTCTTTGCTCCAGTCCCATATGATTTTCAAGAGAAAAGGTACTCATATTTGTTCAGATTTCTATTTGGCTCTGGGTCTGAGCGTTCCCAAGCCTTAGGGGGCCCACAGAAACTTATGAATGATGGTCATGACTCCCAATCCCAGCCATGCTCTCCCCTGGGATGGTGCATGCCATGGTGCCAGGGCAGAATATTTCATTGTGAGACACAAAGAGACAATTTTAGCTAAGGAAGGGGTTGTTAACCTGCCTCGTGTTTGTGAAGGTGTCAAGTCATTACAATTAAATTTGCCAATTTTGGGGTGGAGTGCTTCCTCTGGGTTGAGCACCTATGAATTGTGTCTATGGCTTAGAGAGCTCAATGACTAGAGTGGTGCCAGGGTCATCGTCAGGCTCACGTCAGCCTGCACAACTGTCACGTTGGAGGGTCCTAAGTGTAACTATATTGAGCATGATTTTTAAGACAACACATCTCCAGAAACAAGGCAAATGTTTGATCATCAATGCTGCTAGGAATACTCCTTTGGTGCCTCTTTTTGAATGAGGCCCATAGGCTGACCAAATGCACCAAACCTGACCAGATTACTGGAGACTATTTGACTTTCAGTGGACATGATGACAGGCACCTGGCTAACATCCTTCTTCCCAGAGATTGACACTTATTCCCTAGGCCTTCTCTGAAGATGGGATCTCTGTGAAAAGAAGGTGGACAGCTTGTGTGAAGAAGCTGTATAGTACCTTTCTATGTATGCTGCCTCACACAAGCGGTTCTTCCACATAATGATGAAGTGAAAAACCTGCTTATGTGGAATCCCTCCTGTAGGCTAAGAGAGAAAGTCCACCAGGTGAGGAGTCAAGTCCAGACAACCTACTATAGATACAGGTTGGACATGCCTCTCTTGTATCTCAGGTGGGAATATGTTGCTCAGTCTCAAAAATGGGTTTTCATGACACAGCTTGGTTACGGGACATTGTGCCAGCAGTTTGACATGATTGTGTTCTCACACCTTGAGATTTAGAGAAAGACGGTGGTTTCAAAAAAGTTGGACAGTCATTTTTTACTTTGGTGCCCCCTCTCACCAGCTGTCCAGAGGATTCTCTTTGCTCTGTGCCACCATTTCAAGTTCACTAGGTGTCCAGAAGACACCCAGGAGAGGACAAGGCCCTTAACATCGTGAGCCATAGATACCTTTACTATTGTTAAACGAGCCTGAATCGCTCATGTCTTTAGAGCAGGACAAAACTCTCTTCTCCCTTCATTTGGAAAAGAATACGGAGCCTCCTTGAAAGCATACCAAGAGCATCTCTAGGTTCCTTTTTTTTCTTGCTTTACTCAGGACTTGAGAGACAAACTGCATGTATTCGTGAAAGTGCAGCTTGCCTCCATGAGCAAGAACTCCTCAGTGATGGATGCCCCTTGGTGACTGGTAAATCATTGGTCATAACAACCGATTGCAGTCATGGACTCCTCCATGAGGCTGCAAGTCATGCAGCCAGGCTGAGTAGATATTTCCACTGGAAAACACAAAGTGAGATGGATTGATCAGCAAGGGGTGTTAAAATGCCCAGGACTCAGGGTGAGGATTAAAGTCTAAGGACACCATTGGGAAATTTTATGGAGGAGACTGTACACATGGTAGCGCTCCTCAAAATGGCCTTCAATACTTCAAATTCTCCAGCACCAAACACAATTGTGCTGCCGGGACCATCATCATCTTCCCAAGATTGGTTTCCACACCTGTCACCTAGGGCTCAGTGTCATGTGTGAAACTTAAGTCATCACCGCTCCTCAAACCAATATAAAATGCTCATCATTGACCAAACACAAGGATCTGCCAATCTCATATCCCTCACAAAGAACGTCATATGCTCATCAAAAGTCAACCACGATCAGTGTTTTGGAGAATATTTCATTTGTGTAGGAATTGTGGCCAGCCACTGGTCACAGCCCTTTGTTGCTGGGATAGCAGCTTATTCCCAGGCCACCTTCTGAGAGAAAAGGAGCCATAAGGGTGTGTCAAAAAGAATACTGATACTTCCACTGGGATGCTGCATCCCACAGACCTTTTCTCCAAACACATCCAGATGAGACAATACATTTCTGTAGGGCCCTTTTGTTTCTGGTGATGTATGGCAATCCCCATGAACCAGGAGCCAAAGACACACTATAAACAGGGTTCAGGGTGAGACATTTTGGATGCCTGTCCTCCTATATCTCTATTTGCAGAACGGTCTTCTGTGTAATAATTAGGTTTTTTGGTATTATTTGGCATGTTTGACTCTCTCCTGCTGCTTGCAATCAGTGAGATATCACTTCTTGAACATTCAAGAGAGTTGATGGTTTCACAAGTGAATTTCATATCTAGTTCTTAGTTTGTGTCCCCTCTCAACATGACTTCTGCACAGTCTACTTTTTTGTGTCACCATTGCACAGTCCCTGAGACCTCAGAAGATGCTCAACTAAGGTCATAGTCTGGCACAGGTTCAGTGAAAGAATGTTTTAGTATGTAGACAGATTTGGTCCCGCTTAACAAAATTCCCTTATCCTTGAGATTAGAGGACGCACTTGGACCTTGTCAAACACCAGGCTGAGAGCATTTGAAGGTTCTCTTTGCTACAGTCTCATACAAGTTTTAAGAGAAAAGATACTCATATTGTTTCAGAGTTCAATTTGGTTTCAGGACTGAGAGTTACCAAGCCTAAGGGGCACACAGGAACTTATGAATGATGGTCATGACTCCCAATCCCAGCATGCTCTTCCTTGCTATGGTGCATGCCATGGTGCCAGCATGGGAAGAATATTTCATTGTGAGACACGAAGAGAGAATTTGAGCTATTTAATGGGTTTTTAACCTGCCCCACATTTGTGAAAGGGGTCAAGACATTACAATCAAATTTGTGAATGTCGTGGTGGAGTGCTTCCCCTGGTTTGAGCACTGGATGGTGTCTCAGGCTTAGAGAGCTCCACGAATAAAGTGGTACCAGGGCCATCCTCAGGCTCACGTCAGCCTGCATAATTATCATGTATGAGGGTCCTCATGGTAACTATATTGAGCATGACTTTTAAGACAACACATCTCTAGAAACAAGGCAAAGGTTTGATCATTGACCCAGCTAGAAATCCTCCTTTGGTGCCTCATTTGAAAAGGCCCATAGGTTCACCAAAAGTAACCAAACTTGACCAGATTACTGGATACTATTTGATTTTCAGATGGCATGATGCCAGACACCTGGCTGACATCCTTCATCCAAGAGACCAACACTTATTCCCTAGGCCATCTCTGAAGATGGGATCTCTCTGAAAAGAAGGTGGACAGCTTGTGTGAAGAAGTTTTCTGGTACCTCTCTAGGTATGCTGCCTCACACTAGCGGTTCTTCCACATAATGATGAAATGAGATGCCTGCTCATGTGGAATCCATCTTGTAGGCTGAGACAGAAGGTCAGCCAGGTCTGCAGCCAAGTCCAGACAGAGTACTTTTGATACAGCTTGGACCTGCCTCTCTTCATATCTCAGGTGGGAATATGTTCCTCAGTCTCAACAATGGGTTTTCGTGGCACAGCTTGGTTATGGGACATTTTGCCAGCAGTTTGACCTGAGTGTGTTCTCACATCTTGAGTTTTCAAGATAGATGGTGGTTTCTAAAATGTTGGTCAGTCATTTTTGACTTGTGTGCTCCCTCTCACCCTGAATCCAGTGAATTCCCTTTGCTCCCTGCCTCCATTCCAAACTCGTGAAGTACTCAGAAGATTTCCAGCAGAGGACAGGGCCATTCGCATCGTGAGCCGCAGATACATTTACCATTGTTAAACAAACCTGATTCTCTCAGTTCTTTAGAGCAGGACAGAACTCTCTTCTCCCTCCATTTGGGAAAGCATCCTGGGCCTCTTCAACAGTACACCAAGAGCATCTCGAGGCTCCTTTTTTTCTGGCTTCACTTAGGCCTTGAGAGCAAAACTGCATGCATTGGTGAAAGTCCAGCTTGACTCCATGAGCAAGAATTCCTCATTGATGGATGACCCTTGTTGACTGTTAAATCATTGGTCATGACAACTGATAGCAGCCATGGACTCCTCTATGACGGTGCATGCCATGCAGCCATGCTGAGTCGATATTTTCACTGAAAAACACAATGAGAGATTTAGGGCTCAGCAAGGGGTACTAAAATGCCTGGGACTCAAGATGAGGATTAAAATCTAAAGATAACATGGGGAAATTTTATGGAAGAACCTATCCATATGATCGTGCTTCAAAAGATGGCCTCCCATACTTCAAATTCTCCAGCACAAAACAATCATACTGCCGGGACAATCATCATCTTCCTCATGTTGTTTTCCACACTTGTCACCTAGGCTGGGCCTTAGCATCCTGCATGGGATGTAGATTATCACTGCTCCTCAAAGCAATATAAAATCACTGACCCAACAATAGGATCTGCCAATCCCATATCCCCCACAAAGAGAGTCCTATGCTCACCACAAGTCAAGCACGAACAGTGTTTTGGAGAATATTTCACTAGCGCAGGATTCGTGGCAAACCACTGGTTGCAACCCTCTGTTGCTGGGATAGGAGCTTATTCCCAGGCCACTTTCTGAGAGAAAAGGAACCATAAGGGCACGTCAAAAAGAATACTGATGCTTCCACTGGGATACTGCTTCCAACAGACCTTTCCTCAAAAAACATCCTGATTCGACAATACATTTCTGTTGGGCCTTCTGCTTTTGGGTGATGTTTGGCAATCCCCGTGGACCAGGAGGTAAAGTCACATCATATACAGCGTTCAGGGTCTGTCATTTTGGATGCCTGTTCTCACATATCTCAATTTTCAAAGCTGTTTACTGTGTAATAATTGTGTTTTTTGAGGAAGATTTTGCATGTTTGACTCTGGCCCTCTGCTTGTAATCAGTGAGATTTCACCTTTTGAGTATTCAAGAGAATTGATGATTTCACAAGGGGATTTTACATCTACTTAGTTTCTGTCCCCTCTCAACATGACTGCTGCAGAGTCTACTTTTTTGTGTCACCATTCCACACTATCTGAGACCTCAGAAGATGCTCAACTAAGGCCATAGTCTGGCACAAGTTGAGTGAAAGAATGTTTTAGTATGTATCCAGTTTTGCTCCCACTCGACAAAATGCTCTTATCCCTGAGATTAGAGAAGACACTTGGTCCTCATCAAACACCAGGCTGACAGCATCTGAATCCTCTCTTTGCCCCAGTCTCATACAAGTTTCAAGAGAAAAGGTACTCATAGTAGCTCAGAGTTCAATTTGGCTCCTGGGCTGAGAGTTCCCAAGCCTAAGGAGGCCCACAGGAACTTATGAATGATGGTCATGTCTCACAATCCCTGCCATTCTCTCCACTGGGATGGTGCATGCCATGATACCAGCATGGGCAGATATTTAATTGTGAGACACAAAGAGAGAACTTGAACTAAGGAAGGGGTTTTTAATCAGTCCCACATTTTTGAATGGGGTCAAAACATTACAATCAAATTTGCCAATGTCATGGTGGAGTGTTTCCTCTGGATTGAGCACCCCTGGATGGTGTCTCTGGTTTAGTGAGTTCCATGACTAGACCGGTGCCAAGGCCATCATCAGGCTTATGTCAGCCTGCACAATTGTCATGCAGGAGAGTCCTAAGCATAACTATATTGAGCATGACTTTTAAGACAACACATCTCTAGAAACAAGGCAAAGGTTTGATCATTGACCAAGTGAGGAATTGTCCTTTGGCTCTTCTTTTTGAAAGAGTCCATAGGCTCACCAAAATTAACCAAACATGACCAGATTACTGGAGACATTTGGCATTCAGACAACATGATGCCAGGCACCTGGCTGACATCCTTCATCTGAGAGACTGACACTTATTCTCTAGGCCTTCCCTAAAGATGGGATCTCTCTGAAAAGAAGTTGGACAGCTTGTGTGAAGAAGCTGTCTAGTACCTCACTAGGTATGCTGCCTCACACAAGCAATCTTCCACATAATGATGAAATGAGATAGCTGCTCATGTAGAATCCCTACTGAAGGCTGAGACAGAAGGTCCACCAGGTCTGAGGCCAAGTCCAGACAGCATACTTTTGATACAGCTTGGACATGCCTCTCTTTGTATCTCAGGTGGGGACATGTTTCTGAGTCTCACAGATGGGTTTTCGTGGCACAGCTTGATTATGGAACATTTTGTAAGGAGTTTGACATGAGTGTGTTCAAACATCTTGAGTTTTCAAGAAAAACGTGGTTTCAAAAATGATGGACAGTCATGTTTTACTTGTGTGCCAACTCTCATCAGGAGTCCAGTGTATTCTCTCTGCTCTGTGCCAACATTTCAAACTCATTAAGTAATCAGAGGACATCCAGCAGAGGACAGGGCCCTTCACATAGTGAGCCATAGATACCTTTACTATTGTTAAAAGAGCCTCATTACCTCACTTCTGTACAGCAGGACAAAACTCTTCTCTCCCTCCATTTGGAAAAGAATACTGGGCCTCTTGACAGAACACCAAGACCATCTCGAGGCTCTTTTTAATTCTGGCTTCACTCAGGACTTGAGAGAAAAACTGCATGCATGGGTGAAATTCCAGCTTGACTCCATGAGAAAGAACTCTTCAGTGATGGATAACCCTAGGTGACTGGTAAATCATTGGTCATGACAACCAATCACAGCCATGGACTCCTCTATAATGGTGCATGCCATTCAGTCACACTGAGTAGATATTCGCACTGAAAAACACAAAGTGAGATGGAGTGCTAAGCAAGGGGTGCTAAAATGCCGGGGACTCAGGATGAGGATTAAAGTTGAAAGATAACATGAGAAAATTTTATGGAGGAGACTATCCACATGGTCGTGCTCCCTAAAATGGCCTCCCATACTTCAAGTTCTCCAGCATGAAACACAACCTTACTGCCTGGATATGATGATCTTCCCCAAGTTGGTTTCCACACCTGTTACCTAGGCTGGTCCCCAGCATTATACGTGAAACTTAAGTCATCACCGCTCCTCAAGGCAATATAAAATGCTCATCATTGACCCAACACAAGGATCTGCCAACACCAAATCCCCTGTAAAGGGATTCATACTCTTACCACAAGTCAACCAAAAACAGTGTTTTGGAGAATATTTCATTTGCGCAGGATTCATTGCCAGACACAGGTTGCAGCCATTTGTTGCTGGAATAGAAGCTTACTCCCAGATCACCTTCTGAGAGAAAAGGAGCCAGAGGGCGTTTCAAAAAGAATACTGATACTTCCACTGGAACACTGCTTTTCTCCAAACACATCCAGATGAGACAATATATTTCTGTTGGACACTCTGCTTTCTGGTGATGTCAGGCAATCCCCTTGAACCAGGAGCCAAAGACACACCAAACACAGGGTTCAGTGTGAGACATTTTGGATGTCTGTCCTCCCATATCTCACATTGCAAAGTGGTCTACTGTGTAATACTTGGTTTTTTGAGCAATATTTGGCATGTTTGACTCTCTCCTGCTGCTTGTAATCAGTGAGATTTTGCCTCTTGAGCATTTAAGCATGTTGATGATTTCACAAGTGGAATTCATATCTACCTTGTAGTTTGCATCCCCTCCCAACATGACTGCTGCAAAGTTTATGTTTTTGTGTCGGCATTCCACACTCCCTGAGACCTCAGAAGATGCTCAACTAAGGCCATAGTCTGGCACAAGTTGAGTGAAAGAATGTTTTAGTATGTATCCAGTTATGGTCCGGCTCGACAAAATCCTCTTATCCCTTAGATTAGAGGAGATGCTTGGACCTCAACAAAAACCAGGTTGAGAGCATCTTAAAGCTCTCATTGCTCCAGTCTCATAAGAGTTTCAAGAGAAAAGGTACTCATATTGGTTCAGAGTTCAATATGGCTCGGGGAATTAGAGTTACCAAGACTAAGGGGGCCCACAGGAACTTATGAACGATGGTTATGTGTCACAATCCCAGACATGCTCTCCCTTGAGATGGGGCACACCATGGTGCCAGCATGGGCAGAATATTTCATTGTAAGACACAAAGAGACAATTTGAGCTAAGTAAGGGGTTGTTAACTTGTCCCGAATTTGTGAAAGATGTCAAGACATTACAATCATATTTGCTAATGTCACAGTGGAGTGCTTCATCTGAGTTGAGACCCCTGGATGGTGACTTTGGCTTAGAGAGCTACACGACTAGACCAGTGCCAGGGCCATCATCAGGCTCACATCAGCCTACACAATTGTCACATAAGAGGGCCCTAAGCGTAACTATGTTGAGCATGACTTTTAAGACAACACATCTCTAGAAACAAGGCAAAAGTTTGATCATTGACCTAGCTAGGAATCCTCCTTTGGTGCCTCATTTTGAAAGAGGCCCATAGGCTCACCAAAAGTAACCAAACATGACCAGATTACTGGAGACATTTGATATTCAGAGGACACAATGCCAGGCACCTGGCTGACATTCTTCATCTGAGAGACTGGCACTTATTCCCTAGGCCTTCTCTAAAGACAGGATCTCACTAAAAAGAAAGTGGACAGCTTGTGTGCAGAAGCTGTCTAGTACCTCTCTAGGTATGCTGCCTCACAGAAACAGTTCTTCCACATAATGATGAAAAGAGATACCTGCTCATGTGGAATCCTGCAGTAGGCTGAGATGAAGGAACACCAGGTCTGAAGCCAATTCCAGACAGCATACTTTTGATAAGGCTTGGACATGCCTCTCTTCATATCTCAGGTAAGAACATGTTTCTCAGTCTCAAAAATAAGTTTTTGTGGCATGGTTTTTTGGGAGTCATTTTGCCAGCAGTTTAACAAGAGTGTGTTTTCACATATGTAGTTTTCAAGAAAGGCAGTGGTTTCACAAAAGTTGGACAGTCATTTTTGACTTGTGTGTCCTCTCTGACCAGGAGTCTGGTGGATTCTCTCTGTTCTGTGCCACAATTTAAAGCTCGCTATGTATTCAGAAGACACCCAGCATAGAACAGGGGCCTTCACATCGTGAGCCATAGATACCTTTACTATTGTTAAATGAGGCTGATTCTCTCACGTCTGTAGAGCAGGACAAAATTCTTTTCTCCCTCCATTTGGAAAAGAATTCTGGGCCTCCTTGAGAGCACACCTAGACTATCTCGAGGCTGCTTTTTTATCTGGCTTCACTCAGGACTTGTGAGAAAAACTGCATGCATTGGTGAAAGTCCAGCTTGCCTCCATTAGCAAGAACTCCTCAGTGATGGATGACCATTGATGACTGGCAAATTATTGGTCATGACAACCGATCACAGCCATGGACTTCTCTATGCTGGTGCTTGCCATGCAGCCATGCTGAGTAGATATTGCCACTGAAAAACACAAAGTCAGATGGAGTGCTCAGCAAGGAGTGCTAAAATTTTCGGGACTCAGATGAGGATTAAAGTCTAATGATAACATGGGGAAATTGTATGGATTAGACAATCCACATGGTCGTGCTCCCCAACATGGCCTCCCGTAAGTCAAGTTCTCCATCATGAAACACAATCATACTGCCGGGACCATCATCATCTTCCACATGTTGGTTTCCTCACCTGCCACCTAGGCAGGGACTCAGCATCATGTGTAAAACTTCAGTCATCACCGCTCCTCAGGGCAATATAAAATGCTCATCATTGACCCAACACAAGCATCCGCCTATCCCATATTCCCAGCAAAGGGAGTCATATGCTCACCACAAGTCAACCAGGAACAGTGTTTTGGAGAATATTTTATTTGCACAGGATTCGTGGCCAGCCACTGGTTGCAGTCCTTTGTTGCTGGGATAGCAGCTTATTCCCAGACCACATTTTCAGAGAAAAGGAACCATAAGGGTGTGTCAAAAAGAATACTGATACTTCCACTCAGATGCTGTGTCCCACAGACCTTTCCTCCAAACACATCCAGATGAGACTATACGTTTCTGTAGGGCCCTCTGCTTTCGGGTGATGTCTGGCTATCCCCATGGACCAGGTGTCAAAGACACACCATTCACAGGGTTTAGAGTGAGATATTTGGATGGTTGTCCTCCCATATCTCATTTGCAAAGTGGTCTACTGTGTAATAATTGGGTTTTTGAGCAATATTTAGCATGTTTTAGTCTCACCTGGTTCTTGTAAACAGTGAGATTTTACCTCTTGAGCAAACAAGAGAGTTAATGATTACACAAGTGGATTTCATATCTACTTCTCAGTTTGTGTCCCCTCTCAACATGAATGCCGCACAATCTCCATTTTTGTGTCAGTTTTCCACACTCTCTGAGACATCTGAAGATGGTCATCTAAGGCCATAGTGTGGCACAAGTTGAGTGAAAGTATGTTTTAGTATGTATCCAGTTCAATCTCGACAAAATCCTTATCCCTAAGATTAGAGGAGACACTTGGACCTCATCAAACACTAGGCTGAGAGCATCTGAAGGCTGTCTTTGCTCCAGTCTCATAGGAGTTTCAAGAGAAAACGTGCTCATATTGGTTCACCTTTCAATTTGGCTCCATGACTGAGAGTTCCCAAGCTTAAGGGGGCCCACAGGAACTTATGAATGATGGTCATGAATCCCAAAACTAGCCAAGCTCTCCACTGGGATGGTGCATGCCATGGTGCCAGCATGGGCAGAACATTTCATTGTGAGACACAAAGAGAGAATTTGAGCTAAGGAAGGGGTTATTAACCTGCCCAGTGGTTGTGAAAGGGGTCAAGACATTACAATTGAATTTGCCAATATCGTGGTAGAGTTCTTCCTCTGGGTTGAGCACAACTGGATGGTGTCTCTGGCTTAGAGAGCTCCACAACTAGATCTGTACCAGGGCCATCATCGGGCTCATGCCAGTCTGAAGAATTGTGACATATGTGGTTCGTAAGCGTAACTATATTGAGCATGACTTTTAAGACAACACATCTCTAGAAACAAGGCAAAGGTTTCATCATTGACCCAGCTAGGAATCCTCCTTTGGCACCTCTTTTTGAAAGAGGCCCATAGGCTCACCAAAAATAACCAAACATGAGCAGATTACTGGAGGCTATTTGACATTCAGAGGACATGATGCCAGGCACCTGGCTGACATCCTTCATCTGAGAGACTGACACATATTCCCTGGGCCTTCTCTCAAGATGGGGTCTCTATGAAAAGAAGGTGGATACCTTGTGTGAAGAAGCTGTCTAATACCTCTATATGTATACTGCCCCACACAAGCAGTTCCTCCACATAATGATGAAATGAGATACCTGCTCATGTGGAATCCCACATGTAGGTTGAGAAAAAGGTCTACCAGGTCTGGAGCCAAGTTCAGATAGTGTACTTTGGATACAGCTTGGACATGCCTCTCTTCATATTTCAGGTGGGAATTTGTTTCTCAGTCTCAAAAATGGATTTTCATGGCACAGCTTGGTTTTGGAACATTTTGCCAGCAGTTTAACATGTTGTGTTCTCACATCTGGAGTTTTCAAGAAAGACGGTGGCTTCAAAAAAGTTGGACACTCATTTTGACTTGTGTATTCCCTCTCAAGAGGAGTTGGGTGGATTTTCTCTGCTCTGTGCCACCATTTCAAGCTCACTATGTACTCAGAAGACGCCCAGCTTAGGACAGGGCTCTTCACATAGTGAGCCATAGATACATTTGCTATTGTTAAACGAGCCTGATTCACTCATGTCTATAAAGAAGTACAAAACTTTCTTCTCCCTCCATTTGGAAAAGAATCCTGGGCCTCCTTGACAGCACACCAGGACCATCTCGAGGCTTATTTTTTTTCTGCCTACACTCAGGACATGACAGAAAAAACTGCATGCATTGGAAAAGTCTAGCTTACTTCCATGAGAAAGAACTCCAAAGTGATGGATGACTCTTGGTGACTGGTAAATCATTGGTCATGACAACCGATCATAGCATGGACTCCTCTATGATGGTGCATGCCATACAGACATGCTGAGTAGATATTGCCACTGAAAAACACAAAGTGAGACGGAGTGTTCAGCTGGGGGTGCTAAAATGCTCGGGATTCAGGATGAGGATTAAAGTCTAAGAATAACACGAGGAAATTTTATGGAGGAGACTATCCACATGGTCGTGCTCCCCAAGATGGCCTCCCATACTTCAAGCTGTCCAGCACCAAACACAATTGTACTGCCACGACCATCATCATTTTCCCATGTTGGTTTCCACACCTGTCACTTAGGCTGGGCCTCAGCATCATGCGTGAAACTTAAGTCATCACCGCTCCTCAAGACAATATGAAATGCTCATTATTTACCGAAAACACGATCTGCCAATCCCATATCCCCCGCAAAGGGAGTCATATGCTCACTAAAAGTCAACCAGGAACATTGTTCTGGAGAATATTTCATTTGTACAGGATTCATGGCCAGCCACTGGTTGCAGTCCTTTTTTGTTGGGATAGCAGCTTATTCCCAGGCCACCTTCTGAGAGAAAAGGAGCCATAAGGGCATGTCAAAAAGAATACTGATGCTTCCACTGGGATGCTGAGTCCCACAGATGTTTTCTCCAAACACATCCAGATGAGACAATACATTTCTGTTGGACCCTCTGCTTTCGGGTGACGTCTGGCAGTACAAGTGCCCCAGGAGCCAAAGACACACCATACACAGGGTTCTGAGTGAGACATTTTGGATGCCTGTCCACCCATATCTCAATCTGCAATTCAGTCTACTGTGTAATAATTAGGCTTTTTGAGCAATATTTTGCATGTTTGATTCTTGCCTGCTGCTTTTTTTTTTCTGAATTGGAGTCTCACTCTGTCTCTCAGAGTGGATTGCAGTGGCTGCTCCTGGCCAGTGCAGCTTTGACTTGCTGAGCTCCAGCAATCCTTCCGCCTCAGCCTTCCAAGTAGCTGGAACTACAGGTACACTAATACGCCCAGCTAATTTTTTGGATTTTTATTGTAGAGATGAGGTCTCGCCAAGTTGCCCAACTGGCCTCGAACCCGCAGACTCAGGCAATCCACTAACCTCGGCCTCCCAATGTGCGGGATTACCACCTGAGCCACCAAGCCCAGCCTCGCCTGTTGCTTTTAATCAGTGAGATTTCACCTCTTGAGCATTCAAGACGTTCATGGCTTCACAAGTGGATTTCATATCTGTTCCTTAGTTTGTGTCCACTCTAAACATGACCTCTGCTCAGTCAACTTTTTTTTGTCAGCATTTCCCACTCCCTGAGACCTCAGAAGATGCTCAACTAAGGCCATAGTCTGGTACAAGTTGAGTGAAAGAATGTTTAGTATGTATGCAGTTTCAATCATGCTCGACAAAATTCTCTTATCCCTGAGATAATAGGAGACACTTGGACCTCATCAAACACCAAGCTGAAGGCATCTGAAGGCTCTCTTTGCTCCAGTCTCATACTAGTTTCAAGAGAAAAGGTACTCATATTAGTTCAGAGTTCAATTTGGCTCCGTAACTGAGAGTTCCCTAGCCTAAGGGGGCCCCCAGGAACTTACGAATAATGGTCACGACTCCCAATACCAGTCATGTTCTCCGCTGGAATGGTGCATGCCATGGTGCCATCAAGGGCACAATATTTTATTGTGAGAGACAAAGAGAGTATTTGAGCTAAGGAAGGGGTTTTTAACCTGCCCCACATTTGTGAAAGGGGTCAAGACATTACAATTGAATTTGCCAGTGTCATGGTGGAGTTCTTCCTCTGGACTGAGCACCCCTGCATGGTGTCTCTGGCTTAGAGAGCTTCATGATGAGAGTTGTGCCAGGGTCATCATCAGGCTCATGTCAGCCTACACAATTGTCTTTTAGGAGGGTCCTAAGTGTAACTACATTGTCCATGACTTTTAAGACAACACATCTCTAGAAACAAGGCAAAGGTTTGATGATTGACCCAGCTAGGAATCCTCCTTTGGCTCCTCTTTTTGAAAGAGGCCCATAGGTTCACCAAAAGTATCCAAACATCACCAGATTACTGGAGACTATTTGACATTCAGAGGACAAAATGCAGGCAACTGGCTGGCATCCTTTGTCTGAGAGACTGACGCTTATTCCCTACGCATACTCTAAAGATGGGGTCCCTCTGATAAGAAGGTGGATAGCTTATGTGAAGAACCTGTCTAGTCCCTCTCTAGGTATGCTGCCTCACAGAAGTGGTTCCTCCATATAATGATGAAATGAGATACATGCTCATGTGGAATCCCTCCTGTAGGCTGAGACAGAAGGTCCACCAGGTCTGGAGCCAAGTCCAGACAGCATACTTTGGATACAGCTTGGACCTGCCTCTCTTCATATCTCAGGTGGGAATATGTTAAACATTCTCAAAAATGGGTTTTTGTGGCACAGCTTGGTTTTGGGACATTTTGCCAGCAGTTTAATATGAGTGTGTTCTCACATATTGAGTTTTCAATAAAGACGGTGGTTTCAAAAATTTGGACAGTCATTTTGACTTGTGTGCCCCCTTCAACAGGAGTCTGGTGGATTTTGTCTGCTCTATGCCACCATTTCAAGCTTGCTATGAACTCAGAAGATGCCCAGCATAGGACAGGGCAATTCACAAGCTGAGCCATAGATACCTTTACTATTGTTAAATGAGCCTGATTTTCTCATGTCTGTAGAGCAGGACAAAACTCTCTTCTCGCTCCATTTGGAAAAGAATCCTGGGCCTCCTTAACAGTATACCAAGACCCGCTCGAGGCTCCTTTTTTTTCTGTCTTCACTCAGGACTTGAGAGAAAAACTGCATGCATTGGTGAAAGTCTAGCTTGCCTCCATGAGAAAGTACTCCTCAGTGATGGATGACCCTTGGTGACTGGTAAATCATTGGTCATGACAACCGATCACAGCATGGACTCCTCTATGACTGTGCATGCCATGCAGCAATGCGGAGTAGATATTGCCACTGAAAACACAAAATGAGACGGAGTGCTCAACAAGGAGTGCTAAAATGCCCAGGACTCAGAATGAGGATTAAAGTCTACAGATAACATGGAGAAATTTTATGGAGGAGACTATCAAATGGTCGCACTCCCCAAGATGACTTCCTGTACTTCAAGTTCTCTAGCACCAAACACAATTGTACTGCTGGGACTATTATCATCTTCCCCATGTTGGTTTCAACACCTGTCACCTCAGCTGTGCCTCAGCGTCATGCATGAACTTTAAGTCATCAACGTTCCTCAAGGCAATATAAAATGTTCATCATGGACCCAACACCAGGATCCGCCAATCTCATATACCTCGCAAAGGGAGTTATATGCTCACCACAAGTCAACCAGGAACAGTGTTTTGGAGAATATTTCATCCACACAGGATTCATGGCCAGTCACTGATTACAGCCCTTTGCTGCATCCACAGATCTTTCCTAGAAACACATCCAGATGAGACAATACGTTTCTGTTTAGCCCTCTGCTTTTGGGTGATGTCTGGTAATCCCTGTGAACCAGGAGCCAAAGACACACCATGCACAGCGTCCAGGGTGAGACATTTTGGATGCCTATCTTCCCATATCTCAATTTGCAAATCGGTCTACTGTAATAATTGGTTTTTGGGGCAATATTTGGCATGTTTAACTCTCGCCTGCTGCTTGTAATCACTGAGATTTCACCTCTTGAGCTTTCAAGAGAGTTTCAAGTGGATTTCATATCTGCTTCTTAGTTTGTGTCCCTTCTCACCATGACTGCCACACAGTCTATGTTTTTGTGTCAGCATTCCATACTCCCTGAAACCACAGAAGATGTTCAACTAAGGTCATAGTCTGGCACAACTTGAGTGAAACAATATTTTATATGTATCCAGTTTGGTTCTGATCGACATAATTCTCTTATGCCTGAGATAAGAGGAGACGTTTGAACCTCATCAAACACCAGACTGAGAGCATCTGAAGGCTCTCTTTGCTCCAGTCTCATAAGACTTTCCAGAGAAAAGGTACTCATATTGTTCCAGAGTTCAATTTGGGTCTGGGACTGAGAGTTCTCAAGCTTAAAGGGGCCCAGGGGAACTTATGAATGATGGGCATGACTCCAAATACCAGACATGCTCTCCCCTGGAATGGTGCATGCCGTGGTGCCAGCATGGGCAGAATATTTCATTGTGAGACACTAAGAGAGAATTTGAGCTACAGAAGAGGTTTTTAACCTGCCCTGTGTTTCTAAAAGTGGTCAAGACATTACAGTCAAATTTGCCAATGTTGTGGTAGAGTGCTTCCTCTGGGTTGAGCACCCCTAGGTTGTGGCTATGGCTTAGAGAGCTCCATGACTAGATCGGTGCCAGGGCCATCATCAGGCTCACCTAAGCCTGCACAATTGTGATGTATGAGATTCCTAAGCATAACTATATTGAGCATGACTTTTAAGACAATGCATCTCTAGAAACAAGGCAAAGGTTTGATCATTGACCCTGCTAGAAATCCTCCCTTGGTGCCTCATTTTGAAAGAGGCCCATAGGCTCACCAAAAGTAACCAAACTTGACCAGATTACTGGAGACTATTTGGTATTCAGAGGACACGATGACAGGCACCTGGCTGACATCCTTCATCTGAGAGATTGACCCTTATTCCCTAGGCCTTCTCTAAAGATGGGATCTCTCCTAAAAGAAGTTGGACAGCATGTGTGAAGAAGCTGTATAGTACCTCTCTAGGTATGCTGCCTCACACAATAGGTTCTTTCACATAATGATGAAATGAGATAACTACTCATGGGGACAACCTCCTGTAGGCTGAGACAAAAGGTCCAGCATGTCAGGAGCCAAGTCCAGACAGTATGCTTTTGATACAACTTGGACATTCCTCTCTTCAAATCTCAGGTGGTAATATGTTCCACAGTCGCAAAAATGAGTTTTCATGGTACAGCTTTGTTTTGGGACTTTTCCCAGCAGTTTAACAAAAGTGTGTTCTCACATCTTGAGTTTTCAAGAAAGACAGTGGTTTCAAAAAAGTTGGACAGTCATTTTTGACCTGTGTGCTCCCTCTCATCAGGTGTCCGGTGGATTCTGTCTGCTCTGTGCCACCATTTCAAGCTTGCTAAGTACTCAGAAGATGCCCAGCAGAGGACAGGGTCCTTCACATCGTGAGATTTAGATACTTTTGCTATTGTTAAATGACTCTTATTCTCTCATGTCTGTAGCACAGGACAAAACTCTCTTCTCCCTCCATTTGGAAAAAAATCCTGCGCTTCCTTGACAGCACACCAAGACCATCTCATGGCTCCTTTTTTTTCTGTCTTCATTCAGGACTTGAGAGAAAAACTGCATGCATTGGTGAAAGTTTAGCTTGCCTCCATGAGAAAGAACTCCGCAGTGATGGATGACCCTTGGTGACTGGTAAATCATTGGTCATGACAACCAATCGCAGCATGGACTCCTCTATGACAGTGCATGACATGCAGACGTGCTGAGTATATATTGCCACTGAAAACCACAAGGTGAGACGGAGTGCTCAACAAGGGGTGCCAAAATGCCCAGGACTCAGGATAAGGATTAAATTATAAAGATAACATTGGGAAATTTTATGGAGGAGACTATCCACATGGTCGTGCTCCCCAAGATGTCCTTCTGTACTTCAAGTTCTCCAGCACCAAACACAATCAAACTGTCAGGACTATCATCATCTTCCCCATGTTGTCTTCAACACCTGTTACCATGGCATGGCCTCAGCGTCATGCATGAACCTTGAGTCATCACCGCTCCTCAAGGCAATATAAAATGCTCATCATTGACCCAATACAAGGATACACCAATACCACATCCCCCACAGGGGCGGTCATATGCTCACCACAAGTCAAACAGGAACAGTGTTTTGGTGAATATTTCATTTGTGCAGGATTCATGGCAAGCCACTGGTTGCAGGTCTTTGTTGCAGGGATAGCAGCTTATTCCCAGGCCACCTTCTGAGAGAAAAGGAGCAACAAGGGTGTGTCAAAAAGAATACTGATGCTTCCACAGATCTTTCCTCCAAACACATCCAGATGAGACAATACATTTCTGTTGGGCCCTCTGCTTTCGGGTGATGTCTGGCAATCCTCGTGGACCAGAAGCCAAAGACACACCAAAAACAAGGTCCAGGGTGAGACATTTTGGATGCCTGTCCTTCCTTATCTCAACTTGCAAATTGGTCTACTGTAATAATTGGTTTTTTAGGCAATATTCAACATGTTTGACTCTCGCCTGCTGCTTGTAATCAGAGAGATTTCACCTCTTGATCTTTCAGGAGAGTTGATGATTTGACAATTGGATTTCATATCTACTCCTTAGTTTGTGTCTCATCTCAACATGACTGCCACAAATCTATGGTTTTGTGTCAGCATTCCACACTCCCTGAGACCTCAGAAGATGCTCAACTAAGGCTATAGTCTGGTACAAGTTGAGTGAAAGAATGTTTTAGTATGTATCCAGTTCAGTCACGCTCAACAAAATCCTCTTATGTCTGAGATAAGAGGAGACACTTGAACCTCATCAAACACCAGGCTGAGAGCATCTGAAGGCTCTCTTTGCTCCATTCTCATACAAATTTCAAGAGAAATGGTACTCATATTGGTTCAGAGTGCAATTTGGCTCTGGGACAGAGAGTTTTCAAGCCTAAGGGGGCCCAGGGAACTTATGAATGATGGGCATGACTCCAAATACCAGACATGCTCTACCCTGGGATGGTGCATGCCATGGTGCCAGCATGGGCAGAATATTTCATTGTGAGACACTAAGAGAGAATTTGAGCTATGGAAGGGGTTTTTAACCTTCCCAGTGTTTCTGAAAGTGGTAAAGACATTACAATGTAATTTGCCATTGTCATGGTGGAGTGTTTTCTCTGGGTTGAGCCACACTGGACTGTGGCTCTGTCTTAGAGAGCTCCATGACTAGAACAGTGCCAGGGCCAACATCGGGCTCAATCAGCCTGCACAATTGTGACATATGAGGTTCCTAAGCATAACTATATTGAGCATGAGTTTTAAGACAACACATCTCTAGAAACAAGGGAAAGGTTTGATTATTGACCCAGTTAGGAATCCTCTTTGGTGCATCTTTTGAAAGAGGCTCATATGCTCACCAAAATTAATCTAACCTGACCAGGTTACTGGAGACTATTTGACATTTACAGGACACAATGCCAGGCACTTGGCTGATATCCTTCATCTGAGAGACTGACACTTATTCCCTAGACATTCTCTAAAGTCAGGATCTCTCTGGAAAGAAGGTGGACAGCTTATGTGAAAAAGCTGTCTAGTACCTCTCTCAGTATGCTGCCTCACACAAGTGGTTCTTCCACATAGTTATGAAATGCGATACCTGCTCATGTGGAATCCCTCCTGTAGGCTGAGACAGAAGTTCCACCAGGTCAGGAGCCAAGTTCAGACAGTGCACTTTTGATACAATTTTGATATGCCTCTCTTTGTATCTCAGGTGGGAATATGTTAAACATTCTCAACAATGGGTTTTTGTGGCACAGTTTGTTTTTGGGATATTTTGCCAGCAGTTTAACATGAGTGTGTTCTCACATATTGAGTTTTCAATAAAGACGGTGGTTTCAAAAAAGTAGGACAGTCATTTTGACTTGTGAGCCCCCTCTCAACAGGGGTCCACTGGATTTTCTCTGCTCTGTGCCACCATTTTGAGCTCGCTATGTACTCAGAAGATGCCCAGCATAAAACAGGGCCCTTCACATCGTGAGCCATAGATACCTTTGCTATTGTTAAACTAGCCTGATTCTCTCACATCTGGAGAGCAGGACAAAACTCTCTTCTCCCTCCATTTGGAAAAGAATCCTGGGACTCTTTGACGGAACACCAAGACCATCTCGAGGCTCCTTTTTTTTTTCTGTCTTAACTCAGGACTTGAGAGAAAAACTGCATGCATTAGTAAAAGTCTACCTTGCCTACATGAGAAAGAACTCCACAGTGATGGATGACCCTTGGTGACTGGAAAATTATTGGTCATGACAACCAATCACAGCATGGACTCCTCTATTATGGTGCATTCTATGCATACATTCTGAGTACATATTGTCACTAAAAAACACAAGTTGAAATGGAGTGCTCAACAAGAAGTGTTAAAATGCCTGGGACTCAGGATGAGGATTAAAGTCTAAGAATAACATGGGGAAATTTTATGGAGGAACCTATCCACATGGTCGTGCTCCCCAAGAAGGCCTCCCATACTTCAAGTTTTCCGGTAACAAACACGGTCGTACTGGCAGGACCATCATCATTTTCCCATGTTGGTTTCCACACCTGTCACCTAGGCTGGGCCTCAGTGTCATGCGTGAAACTTAAGTCATTACCGCTCCTCAAGGTAATATAAAATGCTCATCATTGACCCAACACAAGGATCCACCAATCCCATATCCCCCACAAAGGGAGTCATATGCTCACCAAAAATCAACCAGGAACAGTGTTTTGGAGAATATTTCATTTGTGCAGGATTCATGGCCAGCCACTGGTTGCAGTTATTTGTTGTTGTTATAGCAGCTTATTCCCAGGCCACCTTCTGAGAGAAAAGGAGTCATAAGGGCATGTCAAAAAGAATACTGATACTTCCACTGGGATGCTGCATCCCACAGACATTTCCCCCAAACACATCCAGATGAGACAATACGTTTCTGTTGGGTCTTCTGCTTTGGGGTGACGTCTGGCAATCCCCGAGGACCAGGGGCCAAAGACACACCATACACAGGGTTCTGAGTGAGACATTTTGTTGCCTGTCCTCCCATATCTCAATTTGCAATGTGGTCTACTGTGTAATAATTAGGTTTTTGGAGCAGTATTTTGCATGTTTGTCTCTTGCCTGCTGCCTTTAATCAGTGAGTTTTCACATCTTGAGCATTCAAGAGAGTTCATGATTTCACAAGTGGATTTCATATCTGTTTCTTAGTTTGTGTCTGCTCTCAACATGACCGCTGCTCAGTCTACTTTCTTTTGGTCAGCATTCCATAATCCCTGAAACCTCAGAAGATGCTCAACTAAGGCCATAGTCTGGCACGAGTTGAGTGAAAGCATGTTTTAGTAGGTATCCAGCTTCGGTCACGCTTGGCAAAATCCTCTTATCCCTGAGATTTGAGGACACACTTGGACCTCACCAAACACCAGGCTGAGTGCATCTGAAGGCTATCTTTGCTCCAGATTCATACGATTTTCAAGAGAAAAGATACTCATATTATTTCAGAGTTCAATTTGGCTCCAGGACTGAGAGTTCCCAAACCTAAGGGGGCCAACAGGAACTTATGAATTATGGTCATGACTCCCAATCCCAGCCATACCCTCCCCTGGAATGGTGCATGCCATGGTGCCATCATGGGCAGAATATTTCATTGTGAGACACAAAGAGAGAATTTGAGCTAAAGATGTGGTTTTTAACCTTCCCCGCATTTGTGAAAGAAGTCAAGACATTACAATTTAATTTGCCAGTGTCATGCTGGAGTGCTTCCTATGGGCTGAGCACCCCTGGATGGTGTCTCTCGCTTAGAGAGCTCCATGACTAGAGTGGTGCCAGGGCCATCACCAGGCTCACGTCAGCCTGTACAATTGTCCCTTAGGAGGATCCTAAGCATAACTATATTGAGTATGACTTTTAAGACAACGGATCTCTAGAAACAAGGCAAAGGTTTGATCACTGACCCAGCTGCGAATCCTCCTTTGGTGCCTTGTTTTGAAAGAGGCCCATAGGCTTACCAAAAGTAACCAAACTTGACCAGATTACTGGAGACTATTTGATATTCAGAGGACATGATGCCAGGCACCTGGCTGACATCCTTTGTCTGAGAGACTGACCCTTATTCCCTAGGTCTTCTCTAAGGATGGGATCTCTCTGAAAAGAAGTTGGACAGCTTGTGTAAGGAAGCTGTGTAGTACCTCTCTAGGTATGCTGCCTCACACAATAGGTTGTTTCACATAATGATGAAATGAGATAACTGCTCATGGAAAAACCCTCCTGTAGGCTGAGAAAGAAGGTACACCAGGTCAGGAGCCAAGTCCAGACAGCATACTCTTGATACAGCTTGGACATTCCTCTCTTTGAATCTCAGGTGGGAATATGTTCCACAGTCACATAAATGGTTTTCTCTGGCACAGCTTGGTTATGGGACATTTTCCCAGCAGTTTAACATGAGTGTGTTCTCACATCTGGAGTTTTCAAGAAAGACAGTGGTTTCAAAAAAGTTGGACAGTCATTTTTGGCTTGTGTGCCCCCTCTCAGCAGAAGTCCGGTGGATTCTCTCTGCTGTGTGCCACCATTTCAAGCTCCCTAAGTACTTAGAAGATGCCCAGCATGGGACAGGGTCCTTCAATCATGAGCCATAGATACCTTTTCTATTGCTAAACGAGCCTGATGCTTTCACGTCTGAAGAGCAGTACAAAACTTTCTTCTCCCTCCATTTGGAAAGGAATACTGGGTCTTCTTAACAGCACACCAAGATCATCTCGAGGCTCCTTTTTTTTCTGTCTTCACTCAGGACTTGAGTGAAAAACTCCATGCATTGGTGAAAGTCTAGTTTGCCTCCATGAGGAAGAACTCAGTGATGGATGGACCTTGGTGACTGAAAAATCATTGATCATAACAACCGATCACAGTCATGGACTCCTCTATGATGGTGCATGCCATGCAGTCACGCCGAGTAGATATTGCCACTGAAAAACACAAAGTGAGATGGAGTCCTCAGCAAGGGGTGCTAAAATGCCTGCGGCTCAGGATGAGGATTAAAGTCTAACAATAACATGAGGAAATTTTATGGAGGAGACTATCCACATGGTCTTGCTCCCCAAGGTGGTCTCCCATACTTCAAGATCTTCAGCACCAAACACAATCGTACTGCAGGGACCATCATCATCTTCCCTATGTTGGTTTCCACACCTGTCACCTTGGCTGGGCCTGAGCATCATGCGTGAACCTTAAGTCATCACCGATCCTCAAGGCAATATAAAATGCTCATCACTGACCCAACACAAGGATCCACCAATCCCATATCCCCCGCAAAGAGAGTCATATGCTCACCACATGTCAACCAGGGACAGTGTTTTAACGTGCCTCGCACGTGTGAAAGGGGTCAAGATATTACAATCAAATTTGTCAATGTCATGGTTGAGTGCTTCCTCTGAGTTGAGCACACCTGGATGGTGTCTCTGGATTAGAGTGCTCCATGACTAGAGCAGTGCCAGGCCATCATCAGGCTCACGTTCGCCTGCACAATTGTCATGTATGAGGGTCCTAAGCGTAACTGTATTTAGCATGACTTTGAAGACAACACACATCTAGAAACAAGTCAAAGGTTTGATCATTGACCCAGCTACTAATCCTCTTTTGGTGCCTCTTTTTGAAAGAGGGCTATAGGTTCATCAAAAGTAACCAAACGTGACCAGACTACTGGAGAATATTTGACATTCAGAGGACATGATGTCAGGCATCTGGCTGATATCCTTCGTCCGAGAGACTGACACCTAATCACTAGGCTTTCTCTGAAGATGGGATATCTCTGATAAGAAGGTGAACATCTTGTGTGAAGAAGCTGTCTAGTACCTCTCTGTGTATGCTGCCTCACACAAGCCATTTTTCCACATATTGATGAAATGAGATACCTGTTCATGTGGAATCCCTCCTGTAGACTGAGACAGAAGGTTCACCAGGTCTGAAGCCAAGTCCAGACAGTGAATATTTGATTCAGCTGGGACATGCCTCTCTTCATATCTCAGGAGGGAATATGCTCCTCAGTCTCAAAAATGGGTATTCCTGGCACAGCTTGGTTATGGGACATTTTGCAAGCAGTTTGACCTGAATGTGTTCTCACAACTTGAGTTTTCAAGAAAGATGGTGGTTTCAAAAAAGTTGGACAGTCATTTTTGACTTGTGTGCCACCTCTCACCAGGAGTCCTGTGGATTCTCTTGCTCTATGCCCGCATTTCAGGCTCACTAAGTACTCAGAAGATGCCCAGCAGAAGACAGGGTCCTTCACATCATGATACATAGATACTTTACTATTGTAAAATGAGACTGATTCTCTCAAGTATGTAGAGCATAACAAAACTCTCTTCTCCCTCCATTTGGAAAAGAATCCTGGGCCTCCTTGACAGCAAACCAAGACCATCTTGAGCCTCCTTTATTTTCTGGCTTCACTCAGGACTTGAGAGAAAATCTGGATGCATTGGTGAAAGTCCAGCTTGCCTCTATGAGCAAGAACTCCTCATTGATGGATGACCCTTGGTGACTGGTGAATCATTGGTCACGAACCGATCGCAGCCATGGACTACTCTATGATGGTTTATGCCATGCATCCACTCTGAGTAGATATTGCCACTGAAAAACACAAAGTGAGATGGAGTGCTCACCAATGGATGCTAAAATGAACCGGACTCAGGATGACTATGAAAGTCTTAGGATAACATCGGGAAATTTTATGGAGGAGACTAACCACATGGTTGTTCTCCCCTAGATGGCCTCCCGTACTTCAATTTCTCCAGCACCAACCACAGTCGTACTGCCGAGACCATCATCATCGTCCCCATGTTGGTTTTCCCACCTTTCATTTGGGCTGTACCTCAATGTCATGTGTGAAACTTAAGTAATCACTGCTCCTCAAGGCAATATAAAATGCTCATCATTAACCCTACAGAAGCATCCACCAATCCCATATCCCCCTCAAAGGGAGTCATATGCTCACCACAAGTCAACCAGGAACAGTGATTTGAAGAATATTTCATTTGCGCAGGATTCGTGGCCAGCCACTGGTTGCAGGCCTTTGTTGCAGGGATAGCAGCTTATTCCCAGGCCACCTTCTGAGAGAAAAGGAGCCATAAGTGCATGTCAAAAAGAATACTGATGCTTCCACTGGGATGCTGCATCCACAGAGCTTTCCTCCAAACACATCCAGATAAGACAATACATTTCTCTCGGGCCCTCTGCTTTTGGGTGACATCTGGCAATCCCCATGGGCCAGGAGCCAAAACACACCATACATAGGGTTTAGGGTGAGACATTTTTGATGCCTGTCCTCCCATATCTCAATTTGCAAAGTGGTCTACTGTGTAATAATTGGGTTTTTGAGTGATATTTGTCATGTTTGACTCTCTCCTCCTGCTTGTAATCAGTGAGATTTCACCTCTTGAGCGTTCAAGAGAGGTGATGATTTTACAAGTGGATTTCATATCTACTTCATAGTTTGTGTCCCTTCTCAACATGACTGCCGCACAGTCTACATTTTGTGTCAGCATGTCACATTCCCTGAGACCTCAGAAGATGCTCAACTAAGGCCATAGTATTCCACAACTTGAGTAAAAGATTGTTTTAGTATATATCCAGTTTCTGTCCCACTCAACAAAATCCTCTTATCTCTGAGATTAGAGGGGACACTTGGAACTCATCAAAAACCAGACTGAGAGCATCTTATGGCTCTCTTTGCTCCAGTCTCATAAGAGTTTCAAGTGAATGTCCTTATATTGGTTCAGAGTTCAATTTGGCTCCGGGACAGAGAGTTCCCATGCCTAAGGGGGCTTACAGGAACTTATGAATGATGGTCATGACTCCCAAACCCAGTCATGCTCTTCCCTGGGATGGTGCATGCCATGGTGTCAGCATGGGCAGAATATTTCATTGTGAGAAACAAAGAGAGAATTTGAGCTAAGGAAGTGGTTTTTAACCTGCCCCACATTTTTGAAAGGGGTCAAGACATTACAATCAAATTTACCAATGTTGTGGTGAAGTTCTTTCTCTGGGTTGAGCCACACTGGATGGTGTCTCCAGCTTAGAGTGCTCCAAGACTAGAGTGGTGCCAAGGCCATCATCAGGATCACATCGGTCTGCACAGTTGTCACATATGAGAGCCCTAAGTGTAACTATATTGAGCACGACATTTAAGACAACACATCTCTAGAAACAAGGCAAAGTTTTGATCATTGACCCAGCTAAGAATCCTCCTTTGGTGCCTTTTTTTAAATTAGACTCACAGGCTCACCAAAAGTTGCCAAACAAGAATAGATTACCCGAGATTATTTGACTTTCAGAGGACACGATGCCAGGCACCTGGCTGACAACCTTCGTCCAAGAGACTGATACTTATTCCCTAGGCATTCTCTGAAGACGGGTTCTCTGTGATAAGAAGGTGGACAATTTGTTTGAAGAAGCTGTCTAGTACCTCTCTAGTTATGGTGCCGCATACAAGAGGTTTTTCCAAATAATGATGAAATGAGATACCTGTTCATGTGGAATCCATCCTGTATGCTGAGACAGAAGTTCCACCCGGTTTGGAGGCAAGTCCAGACAGGATACTCTTGATACAGCTTGGACATGCTTCTCTTTATATTTCAGGTTGAAACATGTTCCCCAGTCTCAAAAATGGGTTTGTGTGGCACAGCGTGGTTATGGGACATTTTGCCAGGAGTTTTAAGTGAGTGTGTTCTCACATCTTGAGGATTCAAAAAAGACAGCAGTTTCAAAAAAGTTGGACAGTCATTTTAGACTTACGTGCCCCCACTCACCAGGAGTCCGGTGGATTCTCTTTGCTCTGTGGCACCATTGCAAGCTAGCAAAGTACTCAGAAGATGCCCAGCAGGGGAAAGGGACATTCACATCATGATACACAGATACCTTTACTATTGTTAAACCAGTCTGATTCTTTCATGTTGCAGAGGGTGACAAAACTCTCTTCTCCCCCCATTTGGAAAATAATCTTGGGCCTCCTCATCAGCACATCAAGAGCATCCTGAGGCTACTTTGTTTTCTGGCTTCACTCAGGCCTTGAGAAAAAAACTGCATGCATTGGTGAAAGTCCAGCTTGCCTCCATAAAAAAGAACTCCTCATTGATGGATGACCTTTGGTGACTGTAAATCATTGTTCATGACAACCAATCACAGCCATGGACTCTTCTATTACGGTGCATGCCATGCAGCCACAAAGAGTAGATATTTCCACTGAGAAACACAAAGTGAGATGGAGTGCTCAGCAAGGAGTTCTAAAATGCTAGGGACACAGGATGAGGATTAAAGACTAAGGATAACATGGGAAAATTTTATGGAGGAGACTATCCACATGGTTGTGCTCCCCAAGATGGTCTCCCATACTACAAGTTCTCCAGCACCAAACGCAATCATAATGCCGGGAAAATCTTCATCTTCCCCATGTTGGTTTCCACACCTGTCACCTTGGCTGGGCCTCAGCGTCATGAGTGAAACTTAAGTCATCTCCTCTCCTCAAGCCAATATAAAATATTTATCATTGACCCAACAAAAGGATCCATCAATCCCATATCCCCCGCAAAGAGAATCATATGCTCACTACAAGTCAACTTAGAACAGTGTTTTGGGCAATATTTCATTTGCACAGAATTCGTGGCCAGCCACTGGTTGCAGCCCTTTGTTGCTGGGATAGCTGCTTACTTCCAGGCCACCATCTGAGAGAAAAGGAGCCATAAGGGCATTACAAAAAGAATACTGCTACTTCCACTGGGATGGTGCATCCTTCAGACAGTTCTTCCAAACACATCCAGATGAGACAATACATTTATTTTGGGTGATGTCAGGCTATTCTCTGGACCTGGAATGAAAGACACTCCATACACAGTGTTCAACATGAGACATTTTGGTTGCCTGCACTCTCATATCTCAATTTTCACAGTGCTCTACTGTGCAATAATTGGTTTTCTGAGCAATATTTGGCATGTTTGACTCTCATCTGCTTCTTGTAATCAGTGAGATTTCAACTCTTGAGCATTCAAGAGAGTTGATTATTTTACAAGTGGATTTCATCTCTACTTCTTAGCTTGTGTCCCCTCTCAACATGACTCCTGCACAGTTGAAATTTTTGTGTGACCATTCCACACTCCCTGAGACCTCAGAAGATGCAAAATTAAGGCCATAGTCTGGCACATGGTGAGTGAAAGAATGCTTTAGCATGTATCCAGTTTCGGTCCTGTTAGACAAAATCCAATTATCCCTGAGATTAGAGGTGACACTTGGACCTCATTAAACACCAGGTTGAGACCATCTGAAGGCTATCTTTGCTCCAGTCTCATATGAGTTTCAAGAGAAAAGGTACTCATATTGGTTCAGAGTTCAATTTGGCTCCGGGACTAAAAGTTCCCAAGCCTAAGTGGGCCCACAGGAACTTATGAATGATGGCCATGAATCCCAAGCCTAGTCATGCTCTTCCATGGGGTGGTGCATTCGATGGTGCCAGCATGGGCATAATATTTCATTGTGAGACACAATGAGAGAATTTGAGCTATGGATGGGGTTTTTTACTTGCCCCGCGTTTGTGAAAGGGGTGAAGACATTACAATAAAATTTTCCAAAGTCGTAGTGGAGTGATTCCTCTGCATTGAGCACCCCTGGATGGTGTCTCTGGTGTAGAGTTCTCCACAACTAGAGTGTTGTCAGGGCCATCATCAGGCTCACGTCAACCTGCATAATTGTTACGTAGGAGGGTCCTAAGCATTACTATATTGTGCATGACTTTTAAGACACACATCTCTAGAAACGGGGCAAACGTTTGATCAGGGACCCAGCTAGGAACCCTGCTTTGGTGCCTTATTTCCAATGAGGCCCAAAGGTTTACCAAAATTAACCAAATGACACCAGATTACCCGACACTTTTCAAATTCAGAGGACACAATGCCAGGCACCTGACTGACATCCTTTGCCAAGAGACTGTCATTAATTCCCTAGGCCTTATCTGAAGAAAGGTCTCTTGTTAAAAGAATGTGGACATTTACTGAATAGGTTCTCCTCTCCCCATTGGTAGGTGATGGAGGCTTTGTCGAAGATGAGCTGGTTGAGAAATTGAGGCTTTGCTTCTGGAATCTCAATTCTATTCCATTGGTCTATATGCCTGTTCCTGTACCAATACCAAGCTGTTTTGATTACTGTAGCTCTATAGTTTGTAGTCTTGTAATGTGATACCTCCTGCTTTGTTTTTTTTGCTGAGGATTGTTCTGGCTATTCTTGGTCATTTGTGTTTCCATATGAATTCCTGTGTTGTTTTTTCTAGGTCTGAGAAGAATGTTGCTGGTAATTTGATGGGCATTGCATTGAATCTGTAGATTGCCTTAGGTAGGATGGACATCTTCACAATGTTGATTCTTCCAATCCATGAGCATGG